>NQII01002887.1:201524-215427 GCA_002778355.1 Clitarchus hookeri | reverse complement strand
CATTTTTAAATAAATTCCCCATCCGCCCGCGCTAGTTTTCGAAGCAATTATAATAAAGTTTACTATTACAAAATTTCAGCCATATCCACTTTAACATTAAGAAATTTTTATCTTGCAAGAAGCAATTCACTTTTAGCAATATCATAAGGTCTACTGTTAAGAATTAATTACTTTTAAATAGAAATTATTAAAGTTGACAACCCGTCATTTTAATTTAGGAAGCAAATAGTATATACATATTTGATTATCAAATATTATTTGAACTTAAATAACTTCAGAATTTCCCACAATTTCCTAGCCCCATAATTATAATTATAAACAGTTTACCTGACCCATCTAATTCTATTAATTTCAATTGCGAAGTAAAATGGCTTGTGTTCGCTGACTGTAATTACTGGAAACTATTACTATGAAAGTGATACATAACGCCGAACCCAGTTCAATAACATTCACTTTCAAATAAAAATTATTTAATAAAAAAAATTATATTACATAATATTGTAATAAGATACTGTTGTGCGCAGATATGGGATTTAATTTTATTGTGCTTTATCATTATTCAACATAATTTTAAAATAATTTCCCTAATATGTGTAGAAATAAGGTATGACGGTTTCTATAAGATTTTAATATGCTAACCGTAAGACCGTATTAAGTTATTAGTTGCCATATGGAAAGACAAAATTGCAGGTAGTACAGAGCGCGCGACGCGACCCACTTCTTGCATGGCTTGCCTTTTCTCCACTCTTCCCCCCTCCCAAACGCGTGCTTCTTTTTTCTCCCTGTCAGCACTTCCCTCAACGGCTGTCACGTCGGAACACACCCCCTCCCCCTCCGACCTTTCACCAACACGTTCACACCGTCATTCTTCACATCAGCAACTTCCTCAGCGGCTCGAGGGTCGACGATGGTAACGAAACAAGCTTGTGGGGCGCTCTGCGCAATAGTATTCCCCCACACCCGCTTTATACTTAAGTTTACTGTTCTAGATTTAAGTTCCCAACGATCCCAATATGTTCATGCACTTCCCACAATCCATTGCCTTACGGACACGGGGTAGAATGAATTCCGTTGGATCCACGCAGTTCTGTGATTCACGAACTTAGTCCATTACCCGTGACTTTCGGATGTGCTGAATTGCGCGCCAGTCCTTAAGTGGATACGCAGACTGCTAAACCTGACGTGAGATGGAAGCTGGAGTGAGATGTGAAGGGTATTTTACGAAATGNGATACGCAGACTGCTAAACCTGACGTGAGATGGAAGCTGGAGTGAGATGTGAAGGGTATTTTACGAAATGGGAATTGTGCTGATGCTGACCCTTTTCTACCCGCTTCTGCACCAGTAGAGTGCAGCCTTAGCCAGGAGGACAAACGTCACGTTTCGCGTGAGATGCGGAGCAATCTTNCGCTTCTGCACCAGTAGAGTGCAGCCTTAGCCAGGAGGACAAACGTCACGTTTCGCGTGAGATGCGGAGCAATCTTTGGGCCTCTGGCGGAGTGGCGACCCGACCAGAGGGGCCTGTCCACTGTGCTCTACTGGCCTTGAAAGAGTTTCACGCAGTAGGAGGGGGGCAATATGGTGATGTTTCGGATTTTTACTGTGGGGTCGTTCTATGCCACACAGTGCGGAAGTGTACCACGAGGGCACTTTCTGTTTGACTTACCTGGTGTAAGTCATTGAGTGCAGATTTTCCCCAAGTCGCCGTATGCTACCTCTTGGTGTGAAAGTAATATTGCTATTAATATTTATTTATAATTATTTCCCTATATTTTANCGCTTTTGCACCAGTAGAGTGCAGCCTTAGCCAGGAGGACAAACGTCACGTTTCGCGTGAGATGCGGAGCAATCTTCGGGCCTCTGGCGGAGTGGCGACCCGACCAGAGGGGCCTGTCCACTGTGCTCTACTGGCCTTGAAAGAGTTTCACGCAGTAGGAGGGGGGCAATATGGTGATGTTTCGGATTTTTACTGTGGGGTCCTTCTATGCTACACAGTGCGGAAGTGCACCACGAGGGCACTTTCTGTTCGACTTACCTGGTGTAAGTCATTGAGTGCAGATTTTCCCCAACTCGCCGTATGCTACCTCTTGGTGTGAAAGTAATATTGCTATTAATATTTATTTATAATTATTTCCCTATATTTTAATCTCTTTTACTATCTTATACCATATTAGTGTGTTGATTAATTTGTGCCATTAAGTATTGTCCAATATATATTGTCGTTCATTTTTAATAACATTACTCATTCAGAGTTTTATTCGCGCGCACAGCTACCTGCATATTACGCTTTACTTTCAAAACAGTAATTTAACTACATCATTGAAACATAAGTTAGCATACAGATAATTCCAAATATTTTTGTAAAAACCAATTCAGAAATAATAAAGTAAGTCTCAAAATACAGCTTCCAAGGTTGGAAACACCCTCTCAAAAAATCCTAGATTTATTTTATAAATTAACTTGCCCCACCACAAACCATAGGGCACTATTAATCTTTTAAGAGTAATTATAATTAAGGTTTTCAAACAAACTGTGAAGTCATTTTGTTAAGACATTTCTGTATAAGTTTCAGAACAACGGTACCGCATGTAATGGCCAGCAGCAACCAGTATGACGTCACGAAGCTCTCTTCTACAGTCCCTCTGGAGTACGACGTAAACAACGGCACCGCATGTAATGGCCAGCAGCAACCAGTATGACGTCACGAACCCTCTCTTCTACAGAGGACTCAAAAGTGGGGGGCGTGATGACTGGTACTAGCGTGGTGTAGCGGTTTTCTCGAGGTACTCGTTCTATCTCTTCCCCGTCTTCATTCCGGCGTTTTTCCACTCTCAGCTCGTCCCTCAACTCGTCCATTCTTCGGGTCGGCCCAGAGGACAGGTCTGTCCCTTGAAGAGGGATCCCATCGACTGTAGAAGAGATAGACCAATAGTATTCTACACATGTCCCCCAATTGACTCAGCCATCGCCAACAGTAACGAGTTCAGAGTTGAGAGAGATTTGGATGGCTCTTAACATCGAAGTCTTCAGGGCCGATGAGGGTGAAAGGTGGTGACAAAAGGGAGTAGCGCCGGAATGCAAGGGCGGAGGAAACGGGTATCGTCCAGCACGATTCCCACTTGCGAAAATTCGGGAGTGACCCGGCCGGGGATTGAGCCCAGTTCGCCTTGATGGGAGGCGAGCAGTCTAACCGCTCAGCCACCAAGGCCCAGGCCCACAGAACTGTCAAACTGACATGGCCAACAGTGGCGAAAGTGTTTCTTTTACGTTGTTTTAATATGAATAAAATACCAACACTAGATTGAGTATACTCTAGCTGCATTAATAATAGACCAGTGGAAGTGAAAATACGTTTACTTGTAAGGACTGTGTTCTAACCTCAAATGCTATCCACGTTTGTTTTGACAGCGCTACTGGCAGAACAGCGGTCAATGCTGGGACACGGAGAGTGGTTACTGTGCAGCTCACATGCGCACTCTAAATCGTATTCACTCTGCGGGACAGTCGAGTCCACTTAGCGTCGACGTCCTTTCATGTTGACCCTTGCCTGCAGACGGGAACATATAAAATAGCACACTTACACCAACTTAAGAGGCCCGCCTGCTTGGAGCTTTTTACCTCGTTTGACGTCGAGAAGCGCAAGAGCTGTAAGGGTCACACTGGCACGCCCCACAAGTGCGCCATCGCCGCTACGCGCAGGGCTCTGAACTGGTGTGAAGAGTTCACGTTGTGCTGCGTGTACCTATGGGACTTTCACCGGCGACCCTATAATTTTATTGGTGGAAAGGCTGTAGCAAGGTTCAGTGTATGTCCCTAGAGTACTTTTGTGAGTTTATGACGCGTATATTTTGAGATACAGCGCTTTGAAAAAGCCGTTTTTAACCATGTTGGAGTGCTCTGAAATGGCGTTTGGAATGTGCGTCACGTCTTAAAAGTAATCGACAGGTATAGTTTGAAGTGTGTGTGTTCTTTTCGTAGTTCAGCACACAGGACGCACGTTTTATTGTTTCGTAAAAAAAAACCTGGATTTCAAACACACTGCGACGCAGATCGAGCACCAGGCAGGTAGCCCCCTTAAGGTGGCCGCCTGGTTGAAGGAATTTTGCACGTCTGTGGCCAAAAAGCGTGGGGAGTGCTAGGGGGCGACCGAGACATGCGCACCAACTCTCTGATTGCCTCTACGCGCAAAGCACTGAACTGGCGTGCAGTCTTGCCGTAATAACGCGCCTCTTTGAGACTTTCAGCGGAGACCCTACCATTTTATGACGTAATAATAAAAATAAAGGTTTGATGCACGTCCCTATTAATTTTTTAAAGTTTTGTACCGGAATGTTCATAACTAAAAANCCCTATTAATTTTTTAAAGTTTTGTACCGGAATGTTCATAACTAAAAAATTACCGCGAAAACACCCGTTTAAACCATTTACACTATTGCTAAAACATGCTTTACAGAGAAATGGAGGAACTGAAAAAGATATACAGTCGCGTACCGTTTCTTAAATGCTATGCGTAGGCCGACNGCGCCTCTTTGAGACTTTCAGCGGAGACCCTACCATTTTATGACGTAATAATAAAAATAAAGGTTTGATGCACGTCACTATTAATTTTTTAAAGTTTTGTACCGGAATGTTCATAACTAAAAAATTACCGCGAAAACACCCGTTTAAACCATTTACACTATTGCTAAAACATTCTTTACAGAGAAATGGAGGAACTGAAAAAGATATACAGTCGCGTACCGTTTCTTAAATGCTATGCGTAGGCCGACNTCTTTACAGAGAAATGGAGGAACTGAAAAAGATATACAGTCGCGTACCGTTTCTTAAATGCTATGCGTAGGCCGACCTCTTTCAGACACGTTGGGCGGTTTTTTAATAAAACTTTTTCTGCTGGAGCTCTGCACACCGTTCGGCGGCCTACCCAGGCGGCCACCTTAAGAAATTTGATGAAGTTACGTCTTGGTTGATATTCGCCTACATTACTTTGCCTTCTCTTGCCGCAACTATAAACGTAATACTTACTAATTGTAGTTTACGACGGGCGTTCGGCGGTGGCTGCCGAGCTTGGATACGGACTTAAAGCCGCTCCCATTTGAATCGCCGCCCCCCCTCCCCCCTTACCAAACAGCCGGCACTTTGTGCGCCTTCGAGCACCCACTAATAAACCCCCTTTACGGTGCACTCACTCACTCCCCTTTTGCCTTCGAGGGAGTCTCGCTTGGAGAGCGCAAACAGGTTGCCGTGGCAACGGTCCCGCCAGCTTGTAAACAACGAGCTGCCTGCGTTCCACGTGTAAGTAGCGCGAAGAGCAGAGCCCGCTTGCCCGGCACCGCAGAATACACTGTCAAAACATCTGGGAATCCACTGTCGATAGAAAACCTGTTGTAGAGATGCAAAAAGTTTGCTAGGATAAATTGCAATACATATACAGTTTTTGTAATATTACAAATGTATTGGTATTTAAACTTAAATTTTTTAACAGGGGAAATAAAATTGTGTTTATTATCTGTCCAAACACATTTAACGAAAAAAAAAATTTATATGGTGAATAAGAACCCACCTGCGGGGCTGGGAGGGGGGGAATAAAGTATTTTTTAACTTGATTAAAAAAAAAAACTTCACCGACAGTAAAACTCGAAACCGGCATCCTTCGTTACAACCGCTAGCGCTTTACCACCTTTTTAAATTTACTTTTTAAGTTTTTGTAGCCCACCAGCATTTGAACCCAGAAATATTAGTTGCCATACGTACCCATTAACCTTATATTTTTTTACTTTCACTGACAAAGTTTAATGACATGGTCCCGTAGAAGGGTGACTATGTACAAACGTACAAAAATACATCCATGCTTTACACGGGACTCGAAACCGCAACCCCTTGCACCGTAGGCCTACGTGTAGCCAACTACGCTATGGAGGTCGGCTTACGGATATTTAGTCTTTCCGTCGTTATTATTCTAGGTGTAATAACTAAAATGTATTAGCTAGGGCAGGAAGAATATAGTATTACCTCTTTGGAAGGATTCAGGTAAGCCATATAGGGAATCTCTGCGCTTCATAATGTCAGTAGGTACGCAGGCGGATTCAACAGTTGCACAGCTCGAGTTTTAAAATTACAAAATGTATTGTTTTATGAGTAATTGCGTCGGGATGACAGTTATTGGGATTGCAAACTTAACAACTTTGCAGTCTGTTGGCTTTGTATAACGCATTTCATATGAGTACACTAAATGTTGACAGACAATGTGACCAACCTAAACAGTATGTAAACAGTAAATGCTCTCGTCTTCGGAGTATTGTATTAGCTGACGAATTACTGCGAGATGTACATTTGAAAATAGTACTCATAGGCGTAACTAAAAGTTGTAATTCAAAATTATAATTATACTTACAATATTTATGGTTTAAATTATGTTTTTAAAGTATATTTTATCGCCAGATAATTCTTTTTGTCTCTGCTTAAATTAAACATGGTTGGTTGCAGAGATGCCTTTTTATAATTTTTTTCTTGTGAGAAATGTAATAACATCGGCACGTGTATGGCTTGGTCCGCCGTTTTCTGTACAGTCATGTTGCGCCACAATTTATTTACGTTCTAAAGTTTAAGTTTATTAGTTTCGGGAAACCCGTGAAGTGTCGTATTTACTGAATGATTCTGGAAATAAATTATTTTTTATCGGTGGCAGACAAACGTGTCCAAGGATTGCCATAGAACAAGCGTTGCAGGAGTTGTGAATAGGAATTACAAACAGACAGTGTGTGTTGTAAATAACGCATTTTGAAACAGTTATCAAAATGTTCGAAATGAATGTGGCCTTCAAAATGACCAGTTGAACTCATTATTTTGTAGTGCAAAAATAACACGTTTTTATACGGGAGATCAAAAAAGCGTAAGGTTTATGTCGCTAAACATTAATTACTTACAGGGTGTGTTTATTACTCGCATTGGTACAACAGCAACATATTAACTGAATTTTGATGCTTCGGTGAAATTAAAACTTTCCACGTTATAATAATTAGAATGCTACTTCCATACAAGCAAAATTTTCCACTGNTAAAAAAAACAAGTTGGAATGGTAACCTTTATAGATCATTGCATTTATTAGCATTGTTTTATTAATTTAAAGAACAGCTGTGGCGGAAGAATACGTTGTGGCCACGCTACTTTTTCTAGGACTGTTAAAATTTTGTGTACTTATATTAAATCGAGTATAACAAAAATGACTGGGCATGGTAAATGCACATAGCAGTTTGACCGCATGAAATTATCTTTACTAGAAAAGTATAGTACAATGCAATAAACTTTTACACGCGAAAAAACGTTTAAAAATAGCATTTCCGACCAATTAAATGATTATTATTAAAGTACATCATCCTTAACACACACTAACATGCTTTAAGTGTAATTATTGCCAAAGAATGTAATAGATTTGTAACTTTGACTTTACGATTTAAAATGATTCCCTGTTATTACAAATATGTTCATATATATTACAAATACGACTCTAGTAACGTTACAAAGATATTTCATAAAGAATAGTATAGTATTTTTACAAAGGTTTTAAAATGTGTAGGCTATTCACGGTAAAGTGAGCACTTTCGAGGCCCTAAATACTTTTTCTTTCAGCCATTATTTACCGTTGCAACAAATTTTTGAATAAATATGACCATGTAAATAATTAACACAGTGAGTATATTCCACCGAACTCTGAAGATAATGTTTTAAGATAAAATAAAATATATTTATCGACTATTATTCCAAATGGGAGGGCTTTCAAAAATGTTCACTTTACCGTGAATAGCATATACAATAAATTTCTCTGTAAAATTTAATGAAAATTTTGCATCGTATACCTAATTGTGACCAATACCCGGTTTTTTATTTAAAAGGCGGAATGGAGCGTAGTTAGTGTCACTAAAATAATATTAGAGTGCAGACAATTCTCTATGCAGCATGGGCTCGCGGTGTTGTAGTGGTTAGACTACTCGCCTCCCACCTAGGCAAACCTAGCTCGATTCCCGGCGGGGTCATTCCCGGATTCTCGCATGTGGGAATCGTGCTGGACAATGCCGCTGGTTGGCTGGTTTTCTCGGGGATACCTCGTTTCCCCCGCCCTTTCATTCCGGCGCTACTCCATACTTACCTCGCTTTACCCTCATCGGATCTCAAGACCTCGCTTTTAACCCTTTAAAGAATCGTAGTTCCTATCACAACCACATACTGTAAGGTTCAACTTGATACATGCGCTCCAGTAGTTTCTAAATAGACCGTGGTTCTCCAGACAAGCACCTCTGAGTGCAGAATAATTTTAGTTTATGTAACATAGTTTTGCGAATGTTTTTATTTTTTATTATTCCATTGCACACATTTTGTTTTCCATTATGAAAACTAACTTGAATTAGGATTTCTTGACTGTATTATTTAGGTTATAGTTGACAAGTTGTTATAATTATTGCATATAGTTGTAGTCTGTGTCAATAGTTTCCATATATGTACTGTACTAGAAAAGTTTTCTAAATCAGGTTTACAATAATTGTGCTTTCCAGATATCTTACATTTGGCAATAATATGTTACATTTAGAGCAGTTGATATATCACAGAATATTTTATAGCTAATTACATGTTATCTATTTTGTACAGATAATGGCAGACTGATACACAATCAAACAGCTTGAGGCCATGAGTCAGGAAATAATGCAAACATTCGTAAATTCTGTTTCGGATGAAGAGGCGGGAGGGGATTCAGATGCAGATGATGAACTGCCAGTACTAAGCCGAAAGAAAGTTCGAGTGGGACAAGACAAATATCTGTGAAAGCGGCACTAGGCATTTCCAACTCAGATTAGGATTCTGATGATTATGTAAATGATCTTGATTTTGTTCCTGAGCCACCAGAAAAACGTGTACGACTTTCGGTTTCCTCTGAATCTAAAGTGAATCATATGAGCCTTGTGAAGTAATGAAAACACCAAGACCTGCACATTACTTTCATTTAGAGAAGAAAGCTAGTGCTGCAGATGGGCTTTCTAATCATATTTTTACACAGTCCTTATGACCAAAATGTGAAGTGAATTTGAAATCTCCTTTTGAAATATTTCTAACTTTTTTCACATATTCACTTCTTGAAATGATTGTTGACCAGTCAAATTTATATGCCCAACAAAAAGGTGTAGATTTAGGCTTGTCTGTCATGGGATNCTTGAAATGATTGTTGACCAGTCAAATTTATATGCCCAACAAAAAGGTGTAGATTTAGGCTTGTCTGTCATGGGATTGAAAGCTTTCTTTGGTACTTTAATTATAATGGGTTTCCATTATTTACCAACAATGAGACTCTACTGGTCATCAGATTCGAATTTTCGTGTCAGTAGATTAACGAGTGTTATGCCAGTGAGGCGGTATCTGAAAATACTTCGATTTCTACATCTCAGTGAAAACGAGAAAATGCCGGAAAGAGGAACACCAACATTTGACCAGTTGTATGGAATTAGGTCTTTGATATCTCACATGAACACTGTATTTCTAAATTGTTTCAATCCAGGCAGGTTTATAAGCATTGATGAGAGCATGGTTGGTTTCAAAGGGCGTTCGTCTTTGAAACAGTACGTGCCACTGAAACCTACCAAGCGTGGTTTCAAAGTATGCGTAGCTGCCTATGGAACAACTGGCTATATACTAAGTTTCAGCACATATGAAGGAAAATATTTATTGCACAATGAAGTTTCATTAGGTGAAAATGTTGTAATGGCATTTGCAGCACCTTTCCAGATGCTGGGCTACTGTTTTATTAACAGGTTTTTTTTTACCAGTTTCTCGTTAATCAAACTGTAAAAAAAGAAAATTGCATGTTGTACAATCAATCAGAACAGAAAATGTTTCCCAAAACGTAACTTACAAATTGACAGTAAACTGAAATTGGGAGAAAGTGATTTTGCAATGAACAATGACATTTCTGTGGTAAAATGGAAATACAGAGGTACAAAAGCTGTAACTTTAGCTAATAGCATGCACAGCCCATCAGTAAAAACTCAAGTGTCTACGACAAACAAAAAAGGTGAGAAGAAAATAATGTCCTGTCCGCAGATTATAATGCATACGTAGGGGGGTGTAGACAGATTTGACCNAAAAAAGGTGAGAAGAAAATAATGTCCTGTCCGCAGATTATAATGCATACGTAGGGGGGTGTAGACAGATTTGACCGACTTCTGTCAAAGTACTCCATATCATGGGGGTGAAAATGCTGGGTAACACTGTTTTTATTACATACTAGATTATGCAATTGTGAATTATTTTATACTGTATTCGGAGACAACGACACTTGCTAGTAAGAAGGGAAACAAACACGCCTCACATCTTAATTTCAGAAATATGTCAGCTAATCAACTTATTGGAAATTTTTGTTAAAAAAAAATGCACGTGGTCCTCAAGCAAACCCAAAAATTGTAATATCAAAAGCCAAATTTTATAGAAAAAGTCCATCTGCTCATAATAGAAATGGAAATAATTGTGTTATGCAGCTTTCCGATGTTGGGCCACACATGCCTGCTGGCGATGCGCACATTGTAGGACCAAGAAAAATCCCAAAAGTATGGCAATTCGCAAAAATTGCAACGTTGCACTATGCATAAATTGTTTTGAGTCTTTTCATAAAAGATCANCAAAAGTATGGCAATTCGCAAAAATTGCAACGTTGCACTATGCATAAATTGTTTTGAGTCTTTTCATAAAAGATCACAGGTCTAAAGTGATTTAAAAATGCATAACATTTCAAAATATGGTTACAATATTTTTTCTAGAACTGTTTCAAAAATATTGTTTGATTGTAACACTGTAAATACTTTGCATTGGTAAGATATATGTATGCTTAGTGCAACACTGGGAAAATATCTGAAATAGCAAGTTGTGCAAAATTGATACAAAAAAATTGGTGTGAAAAGTAGTGTGTAGGTGGTCGACATAGTAACCACCATTCACTGCATATACTGTGTGTCACTTAATGCACGGTGGTTCAATAAATGACTACCTTTTTTGCTAGAATAAAAAATCTTGTGCAACTGTTTATGTCTATTGACTATTTCTGCGTTGCTTATATTATCAAATAAAGATAATTAATTTAATAAAATGTTGTATGGCTTGAGAAAATTGTTTTGTCCTTTAAAGGGTTCTCGCTTTTAAGAGCCGCCCAAATCTCTTCAATGACTCTACGCAGTACTGCCACGTAATAGGCCCACACACACGAACATACGATAGTATCTGAATACATGTTTTAACAGTTCAACCTTATCTAAACTTTTGTATGATACCAGCTTAATTAAATATGGTAGATATGTGTATATTTATTACGCTCAAACCTTTCATTTAAGGAAAGAGAGAGTGGAGAGATTTGGGCGGCTCTTAACATCGATGTCTTGAAAACCGATAAGGGAGAAGTGAGGTGAGTATCGAGCAGCGCCGGAATGAAAGGGCGGGGGGAAACGGGAGATCCCCGAGAATACCCGCCGACCAGCGGCATCGTCCGGCACGATTCCCACATGCGAAAATCCGAGGGAGACCTCGACGGGAATCGTACCCGGTTCGCCCATGCGGGAGGCGAGTAGTCTGACCACTACACCACCACGGCCCCCTTTCAAAAATGGTTGTCTGTGTAAAGGAAGTGCAAAGGAAGCGGATCTTCACTGTCCATGTCAGGAAACAGCATTCATTACGAAATGTCCTCTACGTGTGAGAGACATAGCTTTTTTTATTGAGATTACACTCTTCAGTCTCTTATTGAACAGCTGCCACCAATAAATTCAAATACGCGTTTTTATTGGTTCTGGCGTATTACAGTGCTTTAAACTGATTTTTGTACAGTTCCAATAAAAAACGGCGTTCGTCGCAGCACTTAAAACAAAATATATATACGGAACAAGTTAAACCAGCGTTTTCATTATAGACCAAACACTTTTTGTTACTCCATATGCGCAAATGGAATTATCATGGACCTCAGGTGTAGGGCCTACATGTCATATCTTGGAATCCTCCCTTGTTTAGGCAGGTGTTATTTCTACCCGAAGCCGTCGAATAAAAATAATATAAATACAAAATGTTTGATGACAAATAATGAAACACGCGAGTCAAAATACCCAGCAAAAGTTTCTCAAATTCCAACTGCCTAACTCGCATAGTATTAGAGACAATCACATTTACGCAGGCAACATTTCATAATACATACCCAACACATTTTAATGCATGAAATAGGATGGCAATCCCTATTAATTGTATGATGGGGGAAGGTAACAAATGCAACATCCTTACTCCCTTGGTGCACTGCAAGGAGTATTAGTATTCTCACATGAAGTACGTTTTTACATCCACCTTTGACGCCCTCTACTGTCCGTACTTTTGAGGTGGACCATGAGTTGTATACATTATTCGTCTTCATTCACCCCCAGGAACACCCTGCCGAAGTTTGTTCCCACGTTTTAGAAACACGTTGTATATTCGTCAATGTCACGGTCGGTTCATGATAAATTTCGTATACGTAAGAGATGTCTGCATAGGACGATTACAAAAACGTGTCGTTCATAGCGAATGCTCTCGTATTGTGTTCAGCCAACCACACACTACTAGAAATAGGTTTATTACAGTAAAATAGTGATTTATTAGAAAATAACTTTTTACCTTATTTTATTTCCATGCTTATTCTGGCAATGCTTATTGCACAGGATTTATACAAAACATGATAATACAATACAAAATTTAAATGCAATAAATTATCAGATACAATTTAGACTTCTTTTTCAAGTGACTGAAGAAAAAAAAAGAAACGTTTTCTTTAAGAAATAAGATATTCTATTAAATGCATAATATTACTTCTTATTCTTCGTTTCTCCTACAGTTTTACTGTCTGAAGGCTTTACGTACACGACACGAAATAAAATATCGCCATTTCCTTCATGTCTACATGCCCAGGGTGTTCTTACACGACACGTACGCGATGACCAAGAACCGTTCAATAAAATTACATTCTTTCATTCTGATGCGTACACGTTTTTCATAGTGATCCGACCTTTGGTTTTAAAGATCGTACATAGAGACTTGCAAAATTCGAGTATTTTTTTTGGCGAGTTATACTTAAAGCACGTGTAAATTTGCACTGCCACGTTTGCCGTTGGTGCTGAAAATTTTTGTATCATGATGGTGCGCCCGAACTACGTGCATGCTTGCCAGAAGAAGAATGGATTCACACCGTAGACAGCAATCAATAAATTAACTATCGACACCAGTTCAAGTATTTATAGGGTTGTGAAGTTAAACGTGATGCCAAATAACAATGAAAACATTGCAGGTCATGAGTGATGCAGACTTCAAAGTAGCGCAATTTTGAGCTACACTAGGTATTAAGGCTCGCACCTGGAGCTTTTTCCCACGTTTGTGTGTTATTTTCGTTGATCAGCACATTAGACGCACGTTTGATAATTGCGTAGAAATTGTGTATTTCAAACACACTGCAACGCGGTACAAGCACCAGGTAGGCGGGAGCCTTAAAGTGTCGCAGAACGGTACATCAAAAGACGTGAAGGGTGCTGGTGCAGAAATTCTGTTCCCACGGCCGTTTATAATTTTTTTTTTCACCCGACGTAAGAGCGTCACCAAATTGGGGTAGGCAGGAGGAGGAGGGGGGCGCAAACAGGCACCCCCTCGCGCGTTTTAATTAACAGTAGCTCCCTCGGTAATTGCCGGAGAGGAGGTGGTGAAGAGAAGGGAGATGGGCAGGGAGTGTGCCTGGCGGGCTTGCTCCTTCAGGACAGTCAACACCCCCTGCGCCCACCAACCCCTCATCATTCCGCGCAACACACCACCCAGTGAAGTGGCCGCGTCACGGCGGTAATGCACGCCCTACGGCAATACTCGCGTCATGC
>NQII01002887.1:178718-199611 GCA_002778355.1 Clitarchus hookeri | reverse complement strand
TTGATGCCACATCATAAAAAAATAAAAAATAAAAATGTTGTTCAAACAAAAAAAAAAATTGTTTGGGGGTGGCCACCCTTATTACTTAGGGGTGTAAAAAATAGATATAAATCGATTCTCAGACCTACCGAGTATACATAAAAAATTTCATAAAAATCGGTCCAGCCGTTTCGGAGGAGTTTAGTGACTAACACTGTGACGGGAGAATTTTATATATTAGATTGTTAACTTCTTAACATTAAAGATGTAAACAGCAAAATCAGAAAATATTCCAAAAAACTGTCTAAAATTAACAAAATAATACCATCTAAAACTTTGTAAAATTTAAATTTATATACTGTAAAAAAAACTGACTTTTTAACAACAATTTTTTATATTAACTTTTCAGCAAGTGAAATTCGGTTAAAATTAGTAAACTGAATTCGTTTTAATTTCGGTATTATAAATTTATAGGTAATAAAATATTATACATTTTAAAACAATAATGTATACATAAATATTGATTTTGTAGGTTCTATACGTTATTGCTTGAAAAACAGTCAAGAATTTTTTAAACTCTAAAACCATTCTTTGTTTCAACTATTGCTATTTACGATTGATTTTTAAATTCGAATATAAATAGTTGAAATTCAGTTGTTTTTTTTTTTAACTTCGCGCACATCGAGAACTTTCCATCGCTATTGATGTAAGTACATAACTTGAGGAACAAACTCGGGAAAAGGGCATTCACTGGAGATTAGAAGATGTGATGACCAATAAAGATCTCCATAAGATATGGAATGAATTCGCTACTCGAATTGGGAAACGACTAGAAGAATTCGACAAATGGTACCAGCAAATTTCTGATGACCCATAACGGGTAAATTGTGGAACCCGGATTGGTGAGGAGGACAGGTTTTTAAAATGGGAAAATCGGTTAATTTACCGGTTACTGGTACCAAGAAAGTTAATGACCCTTATGAATGGACAGAAAAAGTGCAGCGCACTGTTTTACTCTTAGGAGTACAGTTACAGTGCGGGAGGTTTGGAGGGTGCGCTGGCCTTCGGGCCTTAAAACCTGTTCCTACTTCAGAGAACATAGGCATTTTTTCCTCAACAAAACAACTTCAGCACCATTTCAGTCGTTCCCACAAAAAACTAGAACTGTTATTAAGTTAGCAAAAATGTCTGTGGCTGGTACCGAAGTTCAGTTGCTGCCACCCTGGAAACTGTCTGCTGGCGTAGTGAGGTGTTTGTTACTGATTCAGAGTCATCGAGTCTGCGTTTAATAAACAGTTGACCCAGAGGGGAAAAAAACTTATGCAGTCGCACATATCGCCTGATATTAACAGCAATTTCGCACGTCCCTTGTCTGTAACTGGAAAGGTTGGCAATGCCAAGAAGTAATGACCTGCGTAGCTAATATGTAAGGTCACCTGTTTTCCGCAAAAGGTTCTACGACTAGCTGTACTCCAAAACACTTTCATTGGTCGTTGGACGATATTAATTGTCACACGTCTCAAATGCCTGCCCGTGAATCACGAACGTTCAGATTATTGGGCAAAGTTAACTTTCACTGGCCCAGTCAAATGAATAAATGCCTTTTCCGAAAGACACACAGTCAAAAAGAAAGGATATATTCAAATGTACACACCGATTATTGAAGTCTAGCCTGCACGTAAATATCTTCAAGAAAAACACGTGGTCCTACGAACAAGTTACCCAGTAGTCTGGCATCAAAGAAACTGCGCTTCTGCGGGCTCAGTTATTCTATGGCCGCAGGCTGCACTGCGTACAGGGTAGGGTGCGGGAGGTCACGTCATTGCTTCACTAACCCTCCCCTCCCTTCTCAACAACATGTGTCCTCGGTTCGTGTAAGAAGGCAGTTTGATCACCAGCTTATGTTCCCCACTCATCCCCACCGAGCTGTCCTCGGGTTCTCGCTGCATTATTGGCTAACAATGGGCCGTGGTCCTCGGACGTGAACACAAAGAGCCGAGTACTCTAAGAACGTCTCCCTGACGACAGGTTCGGACACAGCCTACCCACATATAGCCAACCGAAAATAATACCAAATAGAGGCTGTTCACGGTAAAGTCGGCCATTTTGAAATGAACCTTTGAAAAATGCCACAGCCCCTACCCACGTGCATTGTAACGGGCACGCTGACTGGGTTCCGCCCCTCAAAGTTGGTAACGACGGAGGGAAAGCAGTTTCATGCTTTAACGTTGATCAAACAGTGTTAGGTACACATTTGTGAAGAGTGAAGTTATTTATTCTGCTTTCTGGTCAGGGTAAGAATTAGCAAACATGTGAAAGGTGTTTTTCCCTTAATAATTTTCCAGTTTTACTTGTCCGACACGTGTGTAAAATGATCAGGCCAATGTCAATTTTACATACGGTAGAAGAATGCGCAATGTACGTACAAGTAGATCTCAAGCAGAACTTCCAAGTTTACCGTGAACAGCCTTTAGCTAGGTTCAACAAGACATGCAAGAACGCGAAAAAAAAAAAAAACCACAGCGGCAATACGTGACACCACAAGAAACATTTACTATTTTTTTTTATTCCAGTAACGTGTCATTATTAACAGTTGACATGCATTTCCCTTTTTTGCATACATTTGATTTGCTGCGGTTCCAAGAGACAAAATAAATTAATTCTCAGAGTCCATTGTGTTCGTACAGCAACTTTTATACATAACTGGAACACGTGCTGATATCTGTTTGATGGAGGTGACAACATAGCCACGCTTTCTCGCAGAAATGAGTACGCCGTCCGGTGTTTGTTTTATATTCTATATGTATTTTTTTTTTTGGCTTACGTTATCCCCTCCCCTTCAAAAAACTACAACAACGTACAATACTTATGAATACAGAAACAAGCGAATATGGCGATACGTCATTCGCTCCTCGGTTGTCCGGAGACTGCAACGCCAACGGATACGAGAGTTCTCACAGCACGCAGTAGAACAATCAAATGCCGAGATACTGCTCGGCCAAATGATCTGCGCAGGCGGGGAGGGGCGGGAACCGAGCGCTAGCGCAGCTGTTTAGTATTTTGACGGGGGAAGAGGAAAGGATGAATTTAGAGTAGCGGGAATTTACGACCGTAAAGGTGGAGTCACACGTTCGCAGACAACGACGATCAGACAGAGCAGATTGTACCAAAAGCCAATCACGGCGCTTCACCGAAGTTGTCTGAGCGCAGATCACGTAGGCGACGCCAATATTACCCACAACTCGGTGCGTGGTGTCAAAGGCAAGCAGAATTACTACCACAGAATCCTGAAGTAAATTTAATAGTTCAACGAAAAAAAAGTGTTTTAAGAACTAAAATATTTAACTAAATATTGTTACAATTCGTAATTGGCGTATTGAGACCGTGAGGGATGGAGATATTAATATAGGCTAAACAAAATAGCTAAATTAATTTCTCAATTTATTTACAATGTAATATAAATACCGACATATATTATTTACAACATTAAACTAGCAATCTCTGTTATTAATACCTATTCCCATTAGTGAGCGCAATATTCAAAGCAAATCTCTTTTGTAATTAATTTCCTCATCACTGTATTTACACTACATTCAATCACTTGATCCACATTTACTATTTACACATATACTATGAAAATGTCCATTGCCATATGCCATACATTAACATCTGTTCGGATGTCTGTCACTCACTCATCCAGTCCTTCTTCCCCACAGTTCAGCCGGTCAGATCCGCGCTAACTTCCGTACGAAACTGCAAGAAACCTCGACGCAGAGGTACGCCGCGACTTATATAGCTCAGTTGACCTGGCTCAGAAGGTTCTCCGCACCCCGAGTAGCACTGGAGGAGGGAGGGGGGGGCATAATGACCAGAAAATGCGTGCAGCTACTATCCCAAGATATTCGATCTACCAAGGACGGGAGCGGCATCAGTCCCGATAGCCTTATCGCGGCACGTGGCACGTGTTATGCGGTTGTCTGTAACTCAGCGTGCGATTCTCCAGTGACCAGTGATGCACTTGGAGCACCGCGCTTCGCATGCCTGAAGAGTAGCTGCATGTAACAATACAATAAGATGTATTTTACTCACTAAACAGAATAAAAGAAGAACACTTCGTACACGCATGCACACGTAGACGATACATCCTACATGAGAATTACACGAATTACCCGATAACCATGAATCATGTCGTAAATTATGGTGCAGCAGGTAAAATACTACGTATTTCCAAATCACAATGTGTTAATATCAGTAAAATGATTAAAATAATTTGAATTTTTGAATTATAGTTATTCCAGATTTTAAGTAAGTATATAATAATTACAGGAAAACTATATGTATATGTATAAATAATAAAAATGGACTGACTGACATATCAACGTCCAACTTCAACCATTGATCCTAGAAACATGAAATTTGGAGGAAACATTCATTATGTAATGTAGGCAGCCACTAAGGACATATTTTCCAAAATTCACCCCCTAAAGGAAAGTACTGGGGGTTAAAAGTTTAGAAGGTTCTATTAACTCGGAACTCTCATATTTCTGTCCCTTCCTTTCTTTTTCTTTTTCGATGTACGGCACATAAGAAATGGCAATAAGCGTGCGTGAAAAAATTTAACAGCCAAACTTAACAGCCCCAGTTCTCTTATTTTTGGACTTACATATCATTCCACTTTCTACTTTAAAACATGTATTCTATTTTAAATACATGCTTACCATTTTAAAAATATTATAACGAAAACACAAATTTCACGCGGACAAAGTCGCGGAGAAAAGCTAGTGATAGATACGCGTTAATTACCAACACATTTTCATTGTGAATAAAACAAAAGAAAGACTAACTTTGTGTGACGCGCCATTAAAACTACACAAACATTGTGACGGTGATCACGGCTAAAACTTCCGACACGGCCGACGAACTTGAAGTTGCCATCACCGCTACATGTGCAAGCCTGAGGGACGTCATCGACATACCTGGCGTCGCCGGTGTATGGGGCTGTCTCGCCGCTCTATTGTCTGCACGTCAGCCCGGGTTGAACACCTCTTGCACTGCGTGCCTGTTCGCTCACCGGGTATGTTTCCACACCCCTGCCCCATATACTGTCGGCGGCTGTGACGCCACTATCAACTGACCTATCAAATGTTATGGAAGGTTTTGAAAATTTCCCTGTACTTCGAGAACACCATCGAGCTGCGGCGCCAATTGAATAAATTGGCATTTTTGCGAGGTGAGTATGGAGCAGCACCGGAATGAAAGGGCGGGGGAAACGGGAGATCCCCGAGAAAACCCGCCGACAAGCTGGTACCGTCCGGTATGATTCCCACGTGCGAAAATCCAGGAGCGACCCCGCCGGGAATCGAACTCGGCTCGCCTATGTGGGAGGCGAGTAGTCTAGTCACTACAGCACCGCGGCCCCTTTTTGCGATGTGACAGCAGGAGAACCTGGGGAGACTCCATGAGCGAAGGGCACCGCTCCTAATTATGGGGAAGATGTGTCACAAGAGGTAATTAATATTTTGCACAAATTAAGTGTTTAATTTAACATTTCATGTAACTTTTAAAGGGGCGCTTTTGTATTACCTGTATATATCTCTTAATCATAAAAGCTAAAGGGAACACTTAAGAAATGTTTTCTCACGTATTTTGTAGTTGAATATGGCCATGTTCGTCGACATTTTTATGGTACAATTTCGAATACATTTTGTTATACGGGAAAGGTTTTTGAATAAACCAGAAAGTAATTTAAATACTGGTTACTTATAATTTTAGCAACCACACTAAATATTTCTTGCAGTCATGCCGCCCCCTGACGTTTGTGTTGAGACTGATTCTCTGCTATAATGGGAATAAGGAGAAAGGGATTTTTTTATGGAATACCACTGAATATCGTATCTATCAAAAGATAAAGGATAAGAAAAAAAAACATCTCAGGAAATCTAAACATTCCCTAGAAGCAACTATAATTACGTGGAAAACGCAGAAAATCTGCTAACGTGTGAAATCCACACAGCCTGTTCTATCAGGTCGGCGTTGTCCGCGAACGTGTAAATTCACCTTTTACTCGACTACGGGAGCGCTTGCATATGCATATGCCCTCACAGAAATACCAAGCACAAAACTGGGAGTTGGCCTCCAAATACACGGACAGGTTAACATTATGCCACGAACTTATAATCACGACTACAATGGCCACATGCAGTCCAGCGTATTCATCCCATTTCCAAGGGGAAAGAGAGGGTGAAAGAGGGAACGGAAGGAACGATGTGACATTGTGTATTGTCTATTCGCGGTTTCTTCGCACTTTTTGAATCAAACCTTTGAAAAATCTCCCCATGTATGGCGTGTTTGGTTCTTTCCTAACTATGTTCTGTACCGCAAGCGTTTTACACTCCATTAACATTAAACTTTTTTATTTTCGGTTAAACTGAACTTTTACTTATTGTTATCAACAAATTATTATACCTAATTTATAATTAGTAAGAATGAAAACAGATAGAACATAGGTGCCTGGTAAGAAATTGTCCTTATGCAAAGTAATATTAAACTGAGTGCGCACGAATACGGTGCGCTGTCCCTTTGGTGTAGTTTTCTAGACAGAGTAAAGCTTTGTTTGCACGAGGCGGAGGAATATCCTGGAAGTAAATCTGCCGAAAAGTTGTAAATAACCGTGAATGGACTATAGTTAACACATTTTCCGGATGCACACTTCTCTCGTTCGAGTAGTACTAGAGCCCCGCGACTCGCAGAGTATTCTCGCTTCAAAGGGTCCACGAGGGTGCAGCGATCAGGTAGCTCGCCTGTCACAACGGCGAACACAGTTCGATTACCGGCGGAGCCGAACCTGGATTTTCGCATGTGCGAAACTTTACAGGTGAATTTTCTCGGGGCATTCCCGCTTCTCCCCGCCCTAACATTCCCTCGCTGTGCTAGCTTAACCTCGTTTCGCCCGATAAGTTTTCTCGGGGTACCATCGGATATTGCTTACCTCGAATTACCTACCGGCTCTCAAGATCCAGATAACAAGGCTCGGCTTCGCCTCTTTTGCAGATATTCTTCGTTTCGTGTCACAATTTCTGTTTCAGAGTAATTTTTGAAAATGTTTGATTACAAAAAATTTACCACCTCACGAGTTTTTAAAAAATATTTGTATGTTAAATTTTTACTGTTTTTTACCTGTTAGTTTTAAAAAGTAAAGAACGCATTTACATTTTTCAGTGTGTTTCTGCTTTTTTGCAATCAGTAGATAACACAACAATAATTATACACAAAATTATTCAACAACTCGTAAATAGTAAATCAAACATTTTAAATAATTTCTCTGGATCTGAAATTATGACAATAAAACGAAGAATGTTTATATAATAGGTGAAGCCGAGCCTTCAGAGCCACTCAAATCTCTTCACTTCACTAGAACTAACTTCTACTGGCGCCCCCCATTAATGCAAAGGTGAACTTAGTCGCATTTGAGAGTCTGGTTTGACAGTGCGTGGTAAACGATAATTTCTTACAGACCAGTCTGGGATAATGACACAGAGTATGCAAGTACACAGAGTAGAAATAACGTGGCTGTTCCTTTGATGTAAGCGTGCCCGTTCTCCGACTGGCTGCGCGAGGCTCTGGGAACGGGCCTTGCGTCTGATTGGCTGCTGCATGCTGCAAAAGATTCCCTCTTGCCTTGGCTGCGGGCTGGCAAGTAGGTTACCATGCGTCGATTGGCGAACGGCTTCCGAACATGTTGCTGGCGTGTGCGGCTGGGGTCCGTAGAATAAGTGGCTGTCATCTTAAGTACTGCGTGACTGTTGGTTGCTTCATCTCAACGAAGCAACGGTGGTGGCGACATAGTCGACAGAAACAGTCAACAGGGAACTACCGTTTCATGTGTGTTTATGTAAGTTCTTCGACCCAGCTGACGATAGTGGTCGCGGTGGCTGAGCGGTTAGAATGCTCGCCGCCCATTAAGACGAACAGGGTTCAAACCCTGGCCGGGTCACTCCCGGATGTTCGCAAGTGGGAATCGTGCCCGACGATGCCACTGGTCGGCGTGTTTTCTTAGAGATCTCCCGGTTTCCCCTCCCTTTCATTCTGGCGCTGCTCCGTTCTCACCTCAATCACCCTGATCTGTTCTCAAGATCTGGTTGTTAAGAGCCGCCCAAAGATCTCAACTCAAATGACGGTGAAATCAAGAAGAGGCGCTAGAAATGAGCCACATCTTTCTTGTACATCACTATCACGCTTATTACAAAAGTATTTGTCAAACAATTCTGCTTCTGTGCGTTTGGTTACTCTGCGTCCCAGGGCCCACACGACGCTGAGTGCGGGAGGTCACGTGATTCCTTCCCTCGGTGTCCCCTGGTTCGTGCCCCGAGGCCATTTGATCGCCGGCTTACGTCCCGCCTCACCCCTTCATAGTTCGTCCCCTGGGGGGTGTGGGGGGCTGCATTGTGCATGATTACAGTGGTGGGCAAGGTCCCCCCTGAGTAGAGGGGGCGAGAGGCGACAGTCCTCGATGCAAACACAATAAGCCGGCAATCCAAACATGTCACCGGCACGATAACCCCCCAAGACAGCGGAGACATTACCCTCCTTTATTCCCCCTCGCCCGAAAGACATGGCGGTTACGTTCTTAGTTCACAGTAGCCAGTGGCGCTCACGGGAATTGGGAAAGAAGGGTCAAAGTGAGTCACCACGGTTGCCAACGTACTTTGTCCGCGGTTCCCGTCACAATGACAAAGAGTAGGGACATTTCGGGGATTCATTTCAAGGAAAAGTTTTACGTTTTGGGTCTGCTGATAGAAAAAGTAATTAAGGCAAACGACACAATACATGCTCATTATAATTTTGTAAAATATCGTTTACTGAAAAGATAATAATGTAAGAATGATCTGGCTGCAGCCAGGTTCCTAATAAAATAGAAATCTAAGATTAGACTAAACTTTAAATTAAATATTATTTAAAAATTATAGTATATACTTTTAAGGAGAGAAGAAGATAGGTAGTAGGGTCCAACGTCTCGTTGACAGCGGGGTCGTTAAGAGACGAAGCAAGTTACTCAGAGAGGCAGGAACGAGGAAGGAATCGGTCATGGCCTGAAGTACGGAATCATCCCAATATTCGCCTGGAGTGATTTCGGAAAACCATGCAAAAACGAAATAGTTTGTAGCGGTGTCCAAACAAGAAGAACATTTGAGAAACGTTTCGTGCCAAAAGACAAGTTTCAAGTTATTTAAATTCCAGAGACTTTTTTTTAAGCGTACAAAAGACTAAAACTTTTTTTCAAATCAGTTTTGGCTACTAAATGTTTAATCCAGAAAAATAAAGAGTTCGCTTGAAGTCACCTTTGGGCGAGACGCCGACGAAAATACTGTGTGCCAGTTTAATACAGTTGAATTAGGCAAAATTTAAGGCTAATCCACAGATTCAAAACACGCCGAAACCTTCACTAGTGTGCTAACGAAGTGTCCCAGTTCGTGAAACAAACCGTCCCAAGAAATCCCAACACGGGTTTTTCGCCATTTTGAATTTAAATTAGGTCACGCTGGATTTTTTAATAATTTATTCAAAATTATATTGTGGTATTCTCATTACTCCAAGAGACCTGCTATTTATTTTAATGATTCCCCTTTAAATGGGCTCCCCAAATAATACAAAAACATGAACTTAAAAATTATAATTTAAAATCCAAAATATTAAAAAATACAATGATACTATGGTTTTCCCAGAAAACTGTTATGTTTTTACGAAATACGCCTCAGCCATGCATTATTTTAAAAAATGTTCCAAACAAACGCATAAAAAATACGAACAATAACAAGCACTAAAGCATCCAAGCAGAAAAAGACCAACCACACATTTATAAGTCTTCAAAGTCACAAGACCATAGTTATTTTTCTGATTATATACATATATAAATATATATTCTTTTAAAATCCTGTATATATATAAATATATATTTATATATACTCCCGTATATATATATATATATATATATTTATGCTGCTGTATCAATATATATAAACATACAGGAGTATAAAAGATTACCCCAACTTTGAATGTCTATAATATCAAAACCAAACAACCTACAATCTTGATTGATCAATCAAATGAACCGTGGAACCTTGAAGTTTGTTTACCATACATTCATAAATGTTCAATGTGACCACCATGAGCGACCCGAACGACATCTACGCGATAATCAAACTCGTTCCACACTCTTGTCAGCATCTCCGGTGTTACGGTTTGGATAGCGTTCGTAATTCTAGTTTTGATGTCGTCAATGTTAGCCGGCAATGGTGGACGAAACACTTGATCCTTTATGTACCCACATAGAAAAAATCGCACGGGGTAAGATCCGGGCTCCTTGGGGGCCAGTGATGAAGAGCCTGGTCACCAGCTGCTCCTCGACCAATCCAGCGTAGCTGAACAACCACTCTGTAAGCATGTCCAAATAAGGGATACCAGTAACAGTGGGCTCGTGAAAAAAGAAAGGGCCGAAAACAGTTTATTTGGATACAGCGCAAAACACGTTCACTTTNTAACAGTGGGCTCGTGAAAAAAGAAAGGGCCGAAAACAGTTTATTTGGATACAGCGCAAAACACGTTCACTTTGGGGGAATCCCTTATTTGTTCATTGTTCATACTTAGGGGATTGATGAACTTGACAGCTACTTGATTCTAGGCGTACCTTCAGAAGTTCTATCAATTTGATCTTGTTTCTAGAGTTTGAGAGATAGTCTTGCTGCGGCAAAGAGACATGAATATGTTCTCCAACATAGACATCCACAGATATAAAATTCCCTTTCCGCCGGCTACGTTCAGTATCTTTTGTATTTGTGGAAAATTAATTATATGGGATTTTCCTTACTTTTGTAGGATATAAGTGACATGCTGTTTGCAAACCTCGCCAAATGTTGCCGGGCGGAGCCGAAGAACCTGGTGAAGGAGGTGGCGACCTTCAATTATAAACACAGGGCTTGAAGGAATTGTTCCACCCTCCGGTACTAGAGTAGCTAGAAATGATTTGTTCCCCTTTCTCATCGAGACCTCATGAAACAAAGATGGTGGATTCGCAGATAATTCATATTTATGTACTCAGCTAAATCCTTATCACCCCGAATCGTGCAAACAGTGCGATGGAGAAGTTGGTTGGGATTGATGACAACTGTTTCTCCATGGACAGTGATAGTGACAGCCTTAGTAACACTAACCAGAGGTTTCACTGCGTCCTTTATCTTCAAAAGTACTTCATTAAAAATCTGTCCTGCCATCTTTTCCATTGATGTTACTCCAATGTTTAGAGCATCATCACAGTTAACTGTTCCATCAACTACTAAACCATTTCAGAGAGACGAAAGGAGAGAGCTATGGGCAGAAGAATTGTGAATCTTAACCATCTAACATTTTATCCCAAGTATATTCGTTCATGTCTGACACGTTTAAGAATAGGTTAAATCATGGTAGGTGATTTACAAGTCCAGAAACTAGCACCAATAGGAAAAGTGCCTTTCCATAGGCAATGCTTGGTTGATGTAAACTGGTACATAATTGGTGGCTTCTTGTGCCATGGATATACCGAAGCCCTTTCATAGGTTCTAAAATGTAAGTTAAATGTGTAAGTACTGTACACTCCAAAAATGTCTTCTTTAGCAGCACCTGGAGCTAAAATTTAACGCGTCTCACTAAGGGGTTCAAACAGTCCAGAAAAATCGTAATGTCATCTCTATCTCGTTTCTTCCCCTACTTCCTGAACTCAACATGCTGCTCTGATGATAATTTAACCAGACCACGGAAACCATGAAGGGTATCACTCAATCTTGGTGTAGCAGGCATAGAATGCACCAATCTTGCGAACTTCTAAATGTACGCCTAGAATCAATTAGCTGTCAAGTTCATCAAGCCCCTACAGAAGCTGACATCATAATATTTGCTACAGCAGCTTCACTAATAGACTCAGGGTTTCAATTTGTAACAGCAGGCGACGACATAGATTTGCTTGTAGTCCTCATTGCACTATCTAAAAAAGAAAAAGACATTAAAATGCTCAAGCAAGGTACAAAGAATCGTCCAGACAAGGTATACAGCAGCTATGGATTGCAGAATGTTTTTGGGGAGGGGGGTCATGTCAAGGCATATTATCTTTCTTCATGCAGCTACCGGAATTGATACAACTTCTTCTACATCCTGAAAGGGGGAAAATTTTGCATTTCAGAAACATAAGAGCAATGCTGATATTAGTGAAAGAATGGAAGTATTCAACAGCTCGGTGTCATCAATGACACAGGTCTCTATAGCAGGAGAAGACTTTCTCTTAGCTATGTATGGAGAGAAGCCAGGCAGCAATTTGGACATGGCCAGGTACCACACATACTGAAAAACTGTTAAGAAATAACCTGTCAATGCAAACTTCAACTTACCTGTCCTACCACTAACATCTGCATCAACCATGCAACACTCAGTTCGTGTGTTTCACTACGTGCCGCAGTGGCAAGNATCAACCATGCAACACTCAGTTCGTGTGTTTCACTACGTGCCGCAGTGGCAAGGTGTTGATCTTCCACCTACCGAATGGGGTTGAAAGGTTGAAAATGGCTGCCTTAGGCCTGTTCCAAAATTTAAGGAAGCAGCTACCCAACACATTCTACATCTAATTACACGCAACTGCAAATCAGGAAGTGAACAAAATTGTGAGTGCCGCAGAAGTGGTTTACAGTGTTCCAAAATGTGTGGTTATTGCAGTGATTGTGGTAGTAGCAACAGTGAACCAACACAGATGCTAAGAATTTATTTTATGTGTGAATTAGTAACTATAATAACGGTATCAACATCAACACACTGCCCTCTTTAACCCCGAAATCAATTAACAAAGTATGTTGTGCATGGAAGTTGTTGCTTACAAAAGACAGTAACAACGTCTCTTGCAAAAGAAAGTAACGACCTCAAAAACAAATGATAACTCTCGCAAGGACTTTATTTGTTGGATGATATATTTTCTGAGCTACCACTAATTTTCTTGATCTGCAACGTGTCCTGCTTACTGGAAGATGTGATGGAAAGAGTAAGAAATTATTTGACGCAAATAGTAGAGCTGATAAAAACTGTGCAAATTCAGAGAAATTTCGATACCGAGNAAGAGTAAGAAATTATTTGACGCAAATAGTAGAGCTGATAAAAACTGTGCAAATTCAGAGAAATTTCGATACCGAGAATACGAAATGTGCTCACAATTAAGAACACTCCTACGTGATTTTCTATCAGTACTTTCTCTAATTTCTTGGGAAATTCTTCAAACAATGTGGCACATGCTTTCGTGGAATTGCGGGTTTCGTATTTCTTTCCGATTTCCTCCTGCTTCGTTAACTTCGTTTTGCTGATGTTATTTTAGTTCCTGGAAATCCCTGACGTGATCTTCGTTTGTCCCATTCCCCTTGTCCTGTCAGCTACATTTCTTTCAACTCTTTATTCGCCTGTTGTTAGATGTCACTCTCAAATTTCATTTCCTTCTTTTCATCCCATTTCATCCAGAAATGAGGAAAAAATAACCATACAAAAATCATGGAAATTGCGTTTATTTATCCCGGGCAGTTGACGTCGGCAACATGCATTAATTTTGGCCGGGATCGTATGCAATTTGCAATCAAACAGTTGACCAGCTTTGACAGGACATTCGTCATGTAGACACACGCCATCACACGTTCGTGTTTGTTCATGGTTAAAAATTAGTCGGGGAGGTGATTAAACGCAGTAATTAGTAACGGAGGGCGTTCAAATAGGAAAACACACGAAAACACAAAAATTCCTCATTTGGAACCACAAATCAAAAACAAACACGAGAATTGCAACCTGGAATTTTAGTGGAGATCGGACTACACTCTGAAGATGCTACCACATGTCAGGGACACGTAGGTATAATTAATGGTGAAACACAATAGTGTGTTTCGAGTTTTAGATTTCAAGCGCTGGAGCGATAAGGGCGACCTAAGCATATACACCACATGTATCATCACTTCTATGCGTAAGTTGCTGAAGTGGCGTATGGTCTTTTCTTCGTCAACTCGCCCCTGTCATTTTATGGCGTAATACATTTGTAATAATGTAGACATTCTGTACCGTTCATAGTTATGAATGTTTTGAAAGGTAAGTATTATTTTAAAAAACGCTCATTTTGACCACCATAACTTTCAAAAATAGCAATCAAAGACGTAAAAAGACAACGGAAACTAGCCTTCAAGCAATTTTCTTAAATTATATTTCTAAGCACATAAAACTCAAGTGAAGGGTTCTTTTTAAGTGAAACGAATTTTTCCTCAAGTTCTGCTCACCGTTTGAGAGTTTTATGATGGAGCTTTCTTTCAGGCGCATAAAAACAGAGAATCAAAGTGATGTTAAGTCTAAGAACACTATTCTGAAGTGCTCGAAACATTCGAGTCTACTCCCGTCCCACGCATCTTTGGTGCTTGGAATTGCTAAGCGCTTAAAACCGAATGCATTGACTGGGCTGCCACGCATGTCCGTGCAATATTAGAGGTATCTTCAAGTAAAAACAGAAGGTATCAGAAACCAAACGTAACGTTATTTGGCTTAGGTGACAAATGCACGCATGTATTTAAGTATTTGCGTTTATATACTGAATATATAATCTGAATCTGAAACAGTGAGAACTGAGCCAAATCAGTGAAAATAGTACAAATTGAGCGAATGATAATCAGTGCCTTATAACTTATTAATATTATGATTTAATTTCACTGATTTATTTGTGATTCCCACTGAAATTCGAGAATTCCAATGCCATAAGTCACTTGTTCCCAGTTCATTTCCTTGATTTGCCAGTCGGCAGTAGCTTATCAACTGGCTTTCAGTAAACGTTATTCCAATTGATTGACATCACTGATTCGAGCTTAGAGTGAAATATACATGGATAGCATACTGCTTATTACAATTTGTAACATTTTTTTTTTGTAAGATTGCGATTCGTAAAGAACTTCCATTTTTCCAAATTATACAGAGTTCGGTGTAGAACTGTGTGTGTGTGTGTTTAAAATGTACGTAATTCTATAAAAACACACATTCATACATATCGTAGACTCTGCAAGGAGTGTTAACTTTCAGCAATACTACAAAATAATAAAGTTAGAACTGCTTCCATTTTACGTTATTACTTAAACGTTAAGAAAAATACTTTTGAAATGATTTATTTAGGCATGATTTATCTGCATTAAACGAGCATAAATGAAAATTAAAATTAATTACTTGAGCAGAAAACAGATTCACTGAAGTGTGTGTTCCCAAGTTTTGGCTTTATTACTCGTACATAATACTATTACAGTCACATCTTATAACAGCCTGGGTATACATTTTATAGTTTCAATGTAGTTTCTTTCCTTTGTAGTTACAACACCTTGTGCTGTCTTGTATAACGTTCAAATATTGTAGACGTTACACACGAATTTAAAGTTAAACTGTTATTAGTAGTTCCAGTTGAAATGTGGTAGACGTTATACACGAATTTCAAATGAAACTGATATTAGTTGTTCCAGTTGAAATGTGGTAGACGTTATACACGAATTTCAAGTGAAACTGTTTTTAGTTGTTCCAGTTAGCTATGAAGTAATCGTATAACAGTACGTTGCAGTGGCACGATAGAAGGCGCTGGACCTTAATGATCACCGTGTTGGAACTCGCATACCTCAAGCTGATCCGTAACGAGCGGCCAAAACGATTGGAGGTTTTCGTCCAGGTATAACAAAATTTCTAACCAGTAAACCCGCATGCGATTCCACCACCTGACTCAATTCGAATGCACTGGAGAAGCCGACAAATTTCGAGAATTAAGGCCCGAACTTGTTGGCTCTCTGCAGTTTAGCTACTGAGATAACCTGGTGAAATCCTTAACTGAAAATTCTAAAATTCACTATCGAAAAAGAAATACCACTGCCCGCAGTATTATTATGAACGTATACATACAAAATAATATTGGCAGAGAATTTGGTAACTTCGAGTGTCTCAACGTCTTACAAAATATTATGTATAGTTCAAAGTGGTGGCCATTGAATATGATGCAGTGTTGCAGTACTATCTGACTGCCTAAAATATGCCGTTCACGTTTATTTAAACACTTACGACGAAGAGAAAATAGTTCCATGTCTTAACGTTGAATTAAAGGGTTTACGTAAACATTTGTGAATGGTAAAATTATTTCTTTTGCTTTCTCTAATTGTATGCATGTAAATGTAAGAAGAAGCATATTTGTACAAATTATTTACTTGTATAATAATTTCACAGTCTCGCTTGACCGACGCATGGATAAAGTGATCAGGCTCAAGGCTATGTAAATTTTACATTACGCGGAAGAATACTTAAAGTGCACACAACTAGATCTTAAGAAGAACTTTCAAAAGTGCTCAGTTACCGGTGCACAACCTATGTATGCTAAAATTAATAGTTGCCAATTTTACAATATAATACAATAAATTTTAACATGCAGTTACAAATACACTATAAATGTAATATAATATACAAGTAAAATACACTTTAATGATGCGAAGACATTCTGTACCGTTTTGAAACATGAAAAACACATCGTTTTTTAATGAAAAAAAATACATTCTCCGTGGCATGGCAAAGGGTTAACAACATGTGACTGAGTCGTACAGGAGTATGAATTCTGACTAAAGCAGTGGCCACCAGAAAAATTACCTCAGTTTATGCTAGACTGCAATGTCTAGCATGATGGCATGATATAAAGCGAAACGGTGCGGGTAAATTAAGCAGAACTTTCAAAAGTGAGCGTTAATTCAGTATGCGTACGACTGAATGTTGAATATTAATTTATAANGACTGGGCTGCCACGCATGTCCGTGCAATATTAGAGGTATCTTCAAGTAAAAACAGAAGGTATCAGAAACCAAACGAAACTTAATTTGGCTTAGGTGACAAATGCACGTATGTATTTAAGTATTTGCGTTTATATACTGAATATACACTCTGAATCTGAAACAGTGAGAACTGAGCCAAATCAGTGAAAATAGTAAAAAAAATTGAGCGACTGATAATCAGTGCCTTATAACTAATTAATATGATGGTTTAATTTCACTGATTTATTTGTGATTCCAATTGATTGACATCACTGATTCGAGCTTAGGGTGAAATATACATGGATAGCATACTGCTTATTACAATTAGTAACATTTTTTTTTTGTAAAATTGCGATTCGTAAAGAACTTCCATTTTTCCAAATTATACAGAGTTCGGTGTAGAACTCTCTCTGTGTGTGTGTGTGTGTGTTTAAAATGTACGTAATTCTATAAATACACACATTCATACATATCGTAGACCCTGCAAGGAGTGTTAACTTTCAGCAATACTACAAAATAATAAAGTTAGAACTGCTTCCATTTTACGTTATTACTTAAACGTTAAGAAAAATACTTTTAAAATAATTTCTTTATGCATGATTTATCTGCATTAAACGAGCATAAATGAAAATTAAAATTAATTACTTGAGCAGAAAACAGATCCACTGAAGTGTGTGTTCCCAAGTTTTGGCTTTATTACTCATACATAATACTATTACAGTCACATCTTATAACAGCCTGGGTATACATTTTATAGTTTCAATGTCGTTTCTTTCCTTTGTAGTTACAACACCTTGTGCTGTCTTGTATAACGTTCAAATATTGTAGACGTTACACACGCATTTAAAGTTAAACTGTTATTAGTAGTTCCAGTTGAAATGTGGTAGACGTTATACACGAATTTCAAATTAAACTGATATTAGTTGTTCCAGTTGAAATGTGGTAGACGTTACACACGAATTTAAAGTGAAACTGTTATTAGTAGTTCCAGTTGAAATGTGGTAGACGTTATACACGAATTTCAAGTGAAACTGTTTTTAGTTGTTCCAGTTAGCTATGAAGTAATCGTATAACAGTACGTTGCAGTGGCACGATAGAAGGCGCTGGACCTTAATGATCACCGTGTTGGAACTCGCATACCTCAAGCTGATCCGTAACGAGCGGCCAAAACGATTGGAGGTTTTCGTCCANGCATAACAGTACGTTGCAGCGGCACGATAGAAGGCGCTGTACCTTAATGATCATCGTGTTGGAACTCGCATGCCTCAAGCTGATTCGTAACGAGCGGCCAAAACGATTGGAGAAGGTTTTCGTCCAGGTATAACAAAATTTAGAACCAGTAAACCCGCATGCGATTCCACCACCTGACTCAATTCGAATGTACTGGAGAAGTCGACAAATTTCGAGAATTCAGGCCCGAACTTGTTGGCTCTCTGCAGTTTAGGTACTGAGATAACCTGGTGAAATCCTTAACTGAAAATTCTAAAATTCACTATCGAAAAAGAAATACCACTGCCCGCAGTATTATTATGAACGTATACATACAAAATAATATTGGCAGAGAATTTGGTAACTTCGAGTGTCTCAACGTCTTACAAAATATTATGCATAGTGCAAAGTGGTGGCCATTGAATATGATGCAGTGTTGCAGTACTATCTGACTGCCTAAAATATGCCGTTCACGTTTATTTAAACACTTACGACGAAGAGAAAATAGTTCCATGTCTTAACGTTGAATTAAAGGGTTCACGTAAACATTTGTGAATGGTAAAATTATTTCTTTTGCTTTCTCTAATTTTATGCATGTAAATGTAAGAAGAAGCATATTTGTACAAATTATTTACTTGTATAATAATTTCACAGTCTCGCTTGACCGACGCATGGATAAAGTGATCAGGCTCAAGGCTATGTAAATTTTACATTACGCGGAAGAATACTTAAAGTGCACACAACTAGATCTTAAGAAGAACTTTCAAAAGTGCTCAGTTACCGGTGCACAACCTATGTATGCTAAAATTAATAGTTGCCAATTTTAAAATATAATACAATAAATTTTTACATGCAGTTATAAATACACTATAAATGTAATATAATATACAAGTAAAATACACTTTAATGATGCGAAGACATTCTGTACCGTTTTGAAACATGAAAAACACATCGTTTTTTAATGAAAAAAATACATTCTCCGTGACATGGCAAAGGACATGGCAAAGGGTTAACAACATGTGACTGAGTCGTACAGGAGTATGAATTCTGACTAAAGCAGTGGCCACTAGAAAAATTACCTCAGTTTATGCTAGACTGCAATGTCTAGCATGATGGCATGATATAAAGCGAAACTGTGGGGATAAATTAAGCAGAACTTTCAAAAGTGAGCGTTAATTCAGTATGCGTACGACTGAATGTTGAATATTAATTTATAATCGACGCCGGTTTTTACAAGCACCTAAGGAAACTACTTTGAGAAAAGAAACGGTTACGTTCAGCTGCTTAAGACGTGGCTATACGCGCGCGGACGAGTTGCAAGGCGGACGGGAGTGGAAAATAAATTGACTTGTCAGAAACAATGGACAGAAGGAATGAAAACTGAAGGGAAGTCGGGAGAGAGAAAACGACGAAGAACGTGGGTGCTAGGCAAAAAGCGCGTGAAATGGGCTCAAGGCGACAAATGTTGAATTGAAACCCACGCCGTATCGCGCCGAATGACGTCGTCAGTAGTTCACAGTGCAAAAATTATAAAAGGATACAGGTTTTTGATCTGTTGAGAAGAAACCTATTTCATTCAGTGTCACTTCCCCCGTACTACTTGTTAATATCTTATTAGTCCGTAANGAAAATAAATTGACTTGTCAGAAACAATGGACAGAAGGAATGAAAACTGAAGGGAAGTCGGGAGAGAGAAAACGACTAAGAACGTGGGTGCTACGCAAAAAGCGCGTGAAATGGGCTCAAGGCGACAAATGTTGAATTGAAACCCACGCCGTATCGCGCCGAATGACGTCGTCAGTAGTTCACAGTGCAAAAATTATAAAAGGACACAGGTTTTTTATCTGTTGAGAAGAAACCTATTTCATTCAGTGTCACTTCCCCCGTACTACTTGTTAATATCTTATTAGTCCGTAACTTAAGGGAGAGGTACATTTCGTGTGTTCGATGACGTGTGGAATGAACTACACCGACCTTTGAATACTCGCGCCTTAACCCTTTATTCATTAGCTGGCTCCCAAGGGAGTGATCGGTTTAACCCCCCTAACCAGGCTGCAAGGGATTGGTCCTTGTTTCACAGCTTTGCTACTGAACTCAAGAGGTGTAATATCTCGATTGTCCCGCCTCGTAAGAACAACTCAAAACCCGCGTTAGGGTTTCATACCATACCAATTCGAGAGCCGGCCAAGGCAAGTCCTCAATGGAATCGTCCCACTTTCACAGATTTTGAAAGTCGTATCTCGCCTGTAAAATGTTCGCAGTAGTCGAAGGTTCTATAGTCTGTCCACGGTAAACTGAGAGCTTTCGAAAGACTTTCTTAGGATCTACTTCTCTGCCCACTTTGTATCCTTCCATTATATGTCAATGTAACGTTGGCATGGGCCTGATCACTCTATTTATGCGCCAGCCAAGTAAAATCATGGAATTGTTAACTATGTACATATGTTAGTGACATGCAAATACACATTATAATATGTAGGTATAAAACAAGAAACTCTAAATTCAGTGGTTATAAATTTAAATATTATAATTGAAATACTACGCCAAGTATTAGGAATATTTTAATTAATTCGTTGCAAACTTAACTAGCAGCCAGCACGCCAGTGTGCACTGTAGCATATGTGTAGTTACAGGCAGTGACATTTTTCAAAGGTTGGTTTTAAAAGTGCTCACTTTACCGTGAACGACCTATAGAATTACATTTACCCACGCTGATTTCGTTCCTTGTAGCGCTATATGAGCCGCTGTTCTCTTTGCGTGGGAGTTTCGCGAGGTTGTTGCTGCTCGACCGCGGTACCAGGCGGCTGACACATTGCTGATTTTGAAAAGATAGAAGCGAAGAGCCCCCCCCCCCC
>NQII01002887.1:161877-178629 GCA_002778355.1 Clitarchus hookeri | reverse complement strand
TCAGACTGGCCCGCAAACAAAATATTTTATCATCATTTTTTAAATACATCATTTGTATACAATTTACTAATTTGAGGTTAACAATAACCGTCACTAGCGTTATACTTGTAATGAAATTGTATGTTATTTCATTTACTACATATTCACATGAATAAACTATCAGTCAGCCACGACTTTGTATAAAGAGAAATATTGTAACTATTTGCTACTTGCAAATAGTTACAATATTTCTCTTAGGAAATATAATTGAACAGCTCTGATGTTGTGGGTACCCGGTTTCAATATAACTTGTTTAGTCGGCCAATCTATCTCGGTTTTACCTTTGATAAAGAAGAAGTTTGTTTCTACCGCACAATTAAATTGTACACGGGGGATATTTTATTCTGTTTTCTGTTGCCATAGGACTCAAAACTTTACATGAGTGGAATTTTCTTCTTCTTTTCTCTTCTTACTGCATTCAATTACGTCGTATACTTTCATTTAATAACAGAAGTAATGGGATTTCTAAGAGACTCAGCCGTATACTGATTAATACTCCGGGCACAAACTAAATAATTTGAACTGAAGAATAATAAACTGTTCAAAAAGTATTTGTTAATTTTTTTTTGTTATATTATAAATATTTTAGGCAGTGCTTAATTAAATGCGATCCGGCAGAATAAGAAGCGTTACTGTACACGCGTCTGAAAAATAGCTTGCAGAATTCTGAGATAGTATGTCTGACTCCCCGTTAAAGGCTATTCACGCTAAAGTGAGCCCTTTTTGAAACCAACTTTTGAAAAAAATTACTGCCTGTTAACTGAATAGATGATACTGCACGCACTGGCATGGAAGCTGCCAGTTAAGTTGGCAGCGAATTAAGAAAAATAGTTCCAAGTATTGACGCTGTACTGCAAGAGTAATGGCAGAACCAGTAGGCGCTTTTCTGCTTTATACACATATGAATACGAAATGGCATATTATTGACACATTTAAGTTACCAACGAGTTTTACGTTTTCACTGAGTGACGCATGAACAAAGTGACTAGATTGATGACAATGTAACATTTACATATGGCGGAAGGATACAAACTGGGGAGTAAAGCAGGACTTTCAAAAATACCCAATTAACTGTGAACAGCCTATGACTCTAAAACTGCGCCAAAACACAGTCTGCCGCAGCTAGTCGGAAAATATTAACCTACGATTTCGTATATGGGCGCGATAGAGCTTAAAAAATTTATTTTTTATAATCCATTATATAATTATCTTGACAAGAAATATTTTGTTCTGCAGGAGTACATAAGTTTCAGTCATGAGTAAAGACACCCGATTATCGCGAAAAGACTTTATGGTTAGTTGTATTTCATATCAGTATAGCTCAGAACCACGTTCATGATTGCATGGTTTACATGTTAACTGTGTTAGGAGACCGTCCGCGAATCAAAAACCTACGCTACTGGAGTAACCCAAGCCTGACTGGCCAGACCAGTAAGAAAATGTCTTCTGTCAAAGATTCGGGGTCAACAAGCAAAATAAAACTGCTAATGTGGCAGTATGGTATTGAAATCTTGTATGTCCCGAAATCTTTTCGCGAAAATTGATTGCCCCCAGTGATGAGTTTATTGTAAATGCTTGTAATTTTCGTGTNTTTCGTGTATATATATATATATATATATATATATATATATATATGTGTGTGTGTATATATATATATATATACACACACGAAAATTACAAGCATTTACAATAAACTCATCAACTCATCATATATATATGTGTGTGTATGTATATGTGTATATATATATACACACGAAAATTACAAGCATTTACAATAAACTTATCACTAGGGGCAATCGATCTTCACGAAAAGATTTCGGGACATACAAGATTTCAATACCATACTGGCACATCAGCAGTTTTATTTTATTTGTTGGCCCCGTGTCTTTGACAGAGGACATTTTCTTACACACACACACACACACACACACACACACACACACACACACATATATATATATATAAACACACCCATTCACACACTGCCTACAAAATGTTGTGTATACGTTGGTATAAAAACAATTTCAAATGAATTCGCAGAAATCTCGTATCTCTAGTCACTCTACGTGAACCAGTACGCAAAGAGCGCTAACGACCATGGTTGATTCACTTGAATACCTTCTAATTCTAACTCCTGTAAACTATTGTTTTTTAGGGCTGAGCTCTGGTCATGCATAGATAGCACTGACGATGGTTTTGCTTGTTCTGCAAAAGTAATNATTTTGGGCATTGTGTTTAAAAGAAAATGAAAAGTAATATCAAGTGGGTCTACTTTTCACATTTATTGCCAGTCACGGGTTGCTTTTAAATACACGAAAATATCGGGTATCCGCCGTTACTTAAGGACTTTTCGAAAAACCCTGCTTAGGAACGACTTTCCTTCTCATTTTGTATAATTGCGCTACATGCAAGATCAATACTACTGAGCACCGTCTCATTTTATTCACGCGCCAACAATTTAGAAAGCGTGGAATTTTCGTCTGAAAGTAAATGTGTTAATAGTACGCAAATTCGTGCTCTTGTATGTATAAAATAACAAAGGTAGACTTCAGTAGCCACACATTTATGCATTGCTACCTCAATAAAACGTCACGTCTTTATAACTGTTTCCTATTAATTCAGTACCAACTTAACTGAGAACATGCATGCCGGTACGTGTAGTCATGGGCAGTGATTGTTTTCAGAGGTTGGTTTCAGAATTTCTCACATCACCGTAACCCATTACATAAGGGATACTTTTATTTTATTTTTTTAAGATGCTTCAATAACCGTGAACCACTTAGAGCAATAAATAAGTCCAGCGTTACATCAAGCGCCATCGAAAAAGGAGCATACCAATTTTAATCGCCAGCGCAGCGATATCGTAAAAAACGTTCTGGTAAAACAATTAATTTAAAAAAAAAATTAACGGTAATTGCACCGTGTTACGACCTCATCATCGAGAGCAAGGACACGGGAGATCTTAAAGACTTGATTAGGACACACGCGGTCTGAATATAAAGAGACTGGAAAATAAACGAGTGGTACATAATGACCTAGGAGAACGTTTGAGAAAGGGGGGGGGGGACATTTCGCTACACTTAAAGCGTTTCAAATAGTTAACTTCAATTCCGCCAGCACACAGTGTGTGTGCTGGGATGGGAGTAGGGGGATGGAGAGCCTCGGGTTCTCGTTTCCAGGAATGGTCCAGCGGACTTTGACTTGGCCATTCAGAGCAACCCCCTTCCCCTTCGCCATTACACGCAAACCATACACCCATCGCCAAGCGCAGAATTTGGGACAGCGCACAAACTAATAAGAGGAATCCCGGGCCGGCGAGTTCCGAGTTATTTTAATTATAATTCCGCAGGCTCCTGCTTTGTTTCGCAGGGTCACCCTCGTCTCATTTTCCTATTCGCCAGCGCGAGCCGGCAGCCAGCGAAGTACATTCGCACGACAATCTGGAGGGCGCGCCTGAACATCGCAGTGTTGGCAATCCCGCACGCTACGACTGTACCGCGAGTTGCGTGACACCGTGACGCAAAGGCGTCGTTCGCACAGCACGAAGCACTCAAGGTTAACTGAGCACTTTTGAAATCAACATTTGAGAAATGTTATTGTTCATGCTCGCACACATGTTAAAATTTAAATTTAGTGTGGGGAGTGCACCCAGGGCAATGCGACACCCTCCTAACGACGGGCTTTCAAGCTGGGACCCGTGGGTACCCTTCATCCTCGGATATGACCCGAAATGAGACAGTAAGACGGAGCGGCGTTTGAATGCAAGAGTGGAGTAAACGAGAGTACCCCGAGAAAACCCGCTGGCAAGCGGTATCGTTCAGCACGATTCCCGCATGCTAAAATCAGGAAGTGAACCCGCTGGGGATCGAACCGGTATCACCGTAGTAGAAGAGCGCCCTGACCACTACGTCACCGTTGTCCCTGGCATACACCTTATCAGGCTAACTGAGTAGCATGCCCCCAATTAAGTTGGTAACGGCGAAGGGGAAAGTAGTTCCATGTCGCAACGTTTAATTTAAATGTTAGGTAACCATTTGTGAATACTAAACCATTTATTTTGCTTTATACTTTTTTTTTTAAATCCGCTTAACTGTAAGAATTAGAAATCTTTTCAATATTTACTTTTCAAAATAATGTTATACTTTTCATTACACCGACGCATGGATACAGCAGTGAGGCCTATGNTAAATCCGCTTAACTGTAAGAATTAGAAATATTTTCAATATTTACTTTTCAAAATAATGTTATACTTTTCATTACACCGACGCATGGATACAGCAGTGAGGCCTATGGCAATTTAATTGTACATATGGTGGAAGAATACACAATGTGCATACAAGTAGATCTCAAGCAGAACTTTCAACAGTGCTCAGTTTACGGTGAAGAGCATATAATCAATTAAATTGGAAACGCCATTCAGGCAACTTTGGTAGGTAAAAAACCAGTTTGATAACAACTCAGATTAAAGAGTGCATAGGACAGTAGAGTCTATCCTGCAGATCGGGCTAGGAACAGGGTAAATTTACTATCCTTACTAACGGCAGAACATCATTTCTTAAACCAAAAATAAGGGTTTATTGAATATAGTAAAAAAAACATTATTTACGGAACCATGTGTTTGAATGTGTAAGTTACGAATATCATCGTCATCACCTTCTGCATAGCTTGGCACTGATATTAAACTGCAACATACAACGATTTACACGATTTTGTTATAACATATTTACATTGAATTATAACTAGAGACATGGATTATGAATTGGATTTTTCCAGCGAGGGATAAGATAAATATTGCATTATATGATTACTACAATAAACCTAGGTTTTTCATAAAGTTCGTTCAGAAAATATTTAGCCATGAAGTGGAATGCCAAGCTGCTTGCAAATCCATACCATTCAAGGCGACAGGGCGTAGGAAAAACAGCGGCAGTTAATGTATTGGGCACCCAAGGAGAAAATACACTCTACAATGAATAATGCGTAAGGTAGGTACGCAAAAATTTAGGTTACATTTATGTGTTCAAAGCATACAAAATGCAACTAATAATAGTGCACTCAAAATAAATCTGCAACAGTTTTCTCTGAAGCGTAATCCAAACCAAACTTCAGTATTAGCAACAGAAAATTAAGTTAGTTTGTAGCTTTTATTGAAAAAATAAAATTTTGCTTAACTTGTTTTGGTGGGCGAACTATCTTGTGTGTAGTAGAAACAAAAACAAAGTGTTCTGATTTACAGATTATATTCATAGCTGCAAAAAAAATAAGGGCCCAGCATACAGTACTATTCGCATTTATGTTGATATAAAACATTTTATACGTACCAACGACTCATCTGACTACTAGCCCTAAGATCATACCCGATAGACTGGCTTTACATCGCTGCATTCCTGGTGTGTTCTAAAGTATTCGAAATAAAATATAGCGTAGCGACAGTAAACCCAAATAACTAATAGGTACTTAGATCAACTCCAACGGGAATCGAACCCCATTCGCCTGGGTGGGAAACGAGTAGTCTGACCACTACACCACCGCGGCCCCAAGTGAATGAGTAAAAACATTTCATTTTTGACAGGTTCTCAAAAAAAATGAAATGTTAAGACAGCGACTTTTTTTTCCTTTGCTACCTTTCACACGAATGCACTGGCAACCAGTTCTTCAGGTTTTGTATGTAAAAAAAAAACCCCCCTTCACGATTACGAGACGTTCAAAACACTGAAGACATAACAAAATATATTTTTGAATTATGTCCCTGATCGTTTTTTGACGCAGCAGCATTTCAAAAGCTGAACTCTGTATGCTTTATTAGAGAACAGACGTGGACAAGGATAAACGACCACAAGAACAGGAAAAAAAAANAAAGCTGAACTCTGTATGCTTTATTAGAGAACAGACGTGGACAAGGATAAACGACCACAAGAACAGGAAAAAAAAAACGTTACTAACTTTCTATGAGACTTTAAAACCATACTTTGGTAGTAAATCTTCTTTTTCTTGCCTTACTCATGGACGGCAATAAAGAAGCAAACTGGCTGATGCGTGGGAACTGCGTGAAAAGACTAAACAATAAAAAAGTATAACATGCGGCCANAATAAAGAAGCAAACTGGCTGATGCGTGGGAACTGCGTGAAAAGACTAAACAATAAAAAAGTATAACATGCGGCCAAATATGACTACCCGTGCGAATAATAGCGGGGCAGGAAACACGCAAATCACTACACGAATATAGTCCGTTCATCGTTACTTTCCAACTTTCTGAAGCCTCATGCAAACAAATCTTAACCAAGTCTACGAAATAACACCAAAGGGACAACGAACAGCATTCGTGCGCACTCAGTGTAATACTAGGCATTACCAACATACCTATTTTCTCGCTGTTTTAAGTCATATTAACTATAAATTCAATATTACGATTTATAAATATTATATAAATAAAAATTCAATTTAACCAAAAATATGTAATTTTATGTTAACATCAGTATAAAACGCTTGTGATACAAGACATATTTAGGAACTATCCTAACACGTCATGCTTGGGGTGATTTTTCAAAGGCTTGAATCGAAAAGTGCTAAGAAACCGCAAATGGACTATAAGTTCGCATATTCAACACACAGGCGAATAAGCATTATATGAACGTAAAAACGGTAGGCTAAGATTTATTTCTCATGCATTTGCAGCACCGTTCTTATAACTGTATGTCGGCTACTTAAAAGAAATTTCGAAGTTCGTACAGTTTCAGATATATCGACATTCTCACACGTGGGACATAAATTACTAAACACTAAAGGAATCCTTGATTATGGGAACAGATGTGAAACGAATCACGTGAGAAAAATAAGTTCGATATGAAACCAAGTAAAATATGTTTCTCGTGCCTTGACAAGACTGGTTTTTAAAAACTGAATCTGCAAATTAAGTTATGGAGGAACATGCGTAAAACCGAGACGGCGGAGATACTCCCCGCTTAAAATACACGGAGGCAAAGTGAGCACTCTTGAAATCAACCTTTGAAAAATGTCCCTGTATCGTTCTTGCATACATTTTAACAGACAAATTGACTGGCACACGTCCAGTAAAGTTGGTAACGACAGAGGAAAAGTAGTTCCATGTTTTAACAACGAATAAAAAGCATTATGTAAGTTTTGTAAACACTGAAACTATTTATTTATCTTTCTGTTTTTTTAACGCAATAGATGTAAGAATGAGTAAATTTGTTAAATATTTAATGTTCTTATAAATTCACCGTTTCACTTGACTGATGCACGAAGCAAGTGATCAGGCCCAAGTCAATGTTAACTTTTTATATGGCGCAATAATACAAAGTATGCATGAAAGTAGATCTAAAGCAGGGCTTTCAAAAGTTCTCAGTTTACCATGAGCAGCCTCTAAGGGCAGTGGCATTTTCCAAAGGTTGATTTCAAAACCGCTCAATTAACCTTGGACAGCCTATAACAAACTTTAGTGTTTGTACTCGAGTGAAATAAGTGTTACGCCTCGCCTAAACCGCACAGTAATTTCACCCCGAAGCCAGATGCATGTCGGGCGGCGAGCCGGGGCGACAGACAAGGGAGTTGGCGGGGAGGGGGGATGGAAACACGTGTTATTCTTGTGAGGATATCCGTGATGGAAATGTTAATAATCGCGCGAGCGCGGGAAGCCCGTCGGTAGCGGTCCCGTCAGAAAGGGCGCCAACCCCCTCCCTACACTACCACCCTCTCCCTCCCAACAAAACCACCCCCTTAATGCGGGCATTGTTCCCNGTAGCGGTCCCGTCAGAAAGGGCGCCAACCCCCTCCCTACACTACCACCCTCTCCCTCTCCAACAAAACCACCCCCTTAATGCGGGCATTGTTCCCAGAGGGCGGGAGCAACCGGCCGTCCCCAAACACGATGTGACAAACCCTCCCTCCGGCGGGCGCATTATGCCCGCGCTGTCTATATGCGGGGAAGGGGGTGGTTGGCCCTCCTATGCGGGGGGAAGTGCAACACGTGTACGCCTCGGGCGAAAAAGGAAAACGCGGGGGTGGAAAGGGCATTTTCAGAAAATAAAATAAAACGCACTACCCTGGCCTCGGGGATGTTCGTGTTAAGTTCCGGCATGCCGGAGGCTTGCATGATGTATACACCGTCAGCTGGGCTGTGGTCGAGGGAATGAACGTTTTTGAATCCTGATTTTCACTGAATTCTTGCAGGAACTTAGGGAATGAATTTATGTTCTTCGGCGTCTTGTTGAGAGTTGAGAATGGAGCAGCGGAAGAATGAAAGGGCGGGGGAAACGGTAAATCTCCGAGAAAACCCGCCGACCAGCGGCATCGTCCTGCATGATTCCCACTTGCGAAAATCCGGGAGTGGCCTGGCCGGGGATTGAACTCGATTCGCCTAGGTGGGAGGCGAGAAGGCTAACAGCTCAGCCACCACGGCCCTTAGCGTTTGTTCCAATACTGATTATAGGAATATGTTGTTCTTATGAACTTCGGTTAAATTTGTCATAACATTAACACCTATACGTCTGTAAGAATTTTATGGTGGTATTCGATGGACGCAAGGGGGCGAAAGGCTCATAAACGTGCGGGAAAAGTGTACCAACTGTGTATGTTTCAAGTTAAATTGGACCAAGAACACGTGAATGTACTATTCTGCTCGCATGACTGTTCTTTAAAATTTCAGTAACCTGGAGGATTCGAAGGCCAATGCTGGAGATATGTGCATATGTCTATCTCACCTGTAATCTATGGCAGACACATATACACTATTAACAACAAACAGAAGAAATGCACTATAAAGTCACTTACTTTTCTGTAACACATGTTTTGCTGCCACAAAAAAAATTATCGTCAAATACGAACTACTGCAAAGTAGGTTTTTTTTTCCAAAACAAACATTTTTGAATGTGTATATAAATATCAATTATAACTTTGCTACAATAGTTCAACAGTATCCTTTGTGATATATTCAATTACTGTATTTTGAAAGTTATATCATAATGTTTATGGTCTAAGTAATTTGTTTATTGGTAAAGCAGGATTTATAAAGTTTCGTTCGGTATAAAAATTATAATGAACGAAATAATATATTTAATATCACTTAACACTCTCCTTCAGTGTACAGCGTTTCTTTACTGTAAAAGAAAAGTTCCAGGATTTTTTTTCTTTGCTAAGTACGAAGAAAAAATTAATAACAATAAAATTAAGTTTCTTTAACCTTCTCTGTTAATTAAAGCACGATTTTGTTTGTGTAAATATAACACCACCAAAGAAATGTTTTTGTGCTGAACAGAAAACTTTGAACGAGTATTTTACAGTGTGCCTCCGAACACTTTAGGTAAAGATGAAGTAGACTGATCATCATTTATTACGCATATCCCCTATTATTACGCATATGTCTTACAATGGTTTACACACAAATGAATATATACGTACATGTTTATGAATTGTTTATAATTTTATTATATCATTTTTGCAGAAGATGAGTGCTAACATTACAAAGAACACGTATTGTAAACACAGCGATACCCTGAATCCAAGCAGCGTGGCTTTGACAATTCTAGCGACAAACCCGCAATTCAAAGTAGACACACGCAAAGTGGTTCCGCAAAGCTGGTACGAGCTGTATGCCCCACAAGTCACTCTACGCTTGCAAACGAAATAAAGCGGCTCCACTGGAATCAGTGAAAGCGTAAAAGCGTAGCGATTATTCAAGTGATTTAGCAGTGATTTACACTGAATCGCCGTTAATTGCACAGCTCTGAGGCACCGGCTCCAAGTACAGTGCATCGATTCGTCGGTCGAACGCGCAGCTACTGACTGATACCGTGTTCGAATTCAGTTATACGGTGATTTAGGGTGTTGGGTAATTTAGGGTGTTGAATTCGAACGACACTTACCAACTCTTCAACTATTTAGTACATGAAGTGAATTACTAATGTTTCGACGTTTCTTTGCAATTCGGACAATGAAAATAAAATAAATTGCAGGTATTTCACCCGGAAAATTATACAAAGAGTTTTATTTTCTCTTTCCGTTAAGATAAATCCCTAAATAATTTTGAACACCTCGAGGTAATTTCTGCTTATGAAAACGCATTGCAACGGGCCCTTCCAAGACTGCAATGTGCATTTCTGGTAAGCAAAATTTCCCGCATGTAAGATCTGTAANGCTGGAGATATGTGCATATGTCTATCTCACCTGTAATCTATGGCAGACACATATACACTATTAACAACAAACAGAATAAATGCACTATAAAGTCACTTACTTTTCTGTAACACATGTTTTGCTGCCACAAAAAAAATTATCGTCAAATACGAACTACTGCAAAGTAGGTTTTTTTTTCTCCAAAACAAACATTTTTGAATGTGTATATAAATATAAATTATAACTTTGCTACAATAGTTCAACAGTATCCTTTGTGATATATTCAATTACTGTATTTTGAAAGTTATATCATAATGTTTATGGTCTAAGTAATTTGTTTATTGGTAAAGCAGGATTTATAAAGTTTCGTTCGGTATAAAAATTATAATGAACGAAATAATATATTTAATATCACTTAACACTCTCCTTCAGTGTACAGCGTTTCTTTACAGTAAAAGAAAAGTTCCAGGATTTTTTTCTTTGCTAAGTACGAAAAAAAAATTAATAACAATAAAATTAAGTTTCTTTAACCTTCTCTGTTAATTAAAGCACGATTTTGTTTGTGTAAATATAACACCACCAAAGAAATGTTTTTGTGCTGAACAGAAAACTTTGAACGAGTATTTTACAGTGTACCTCCGAACACTTTAGGTAAAGATGAAGTAGACTGATCATCATTTATTACGCATATCCCCTATTATTACGCATATGTCTTACAATGGTTTACACACAAATGAATATATAAGTACATGTTTATGAATTGTTTATAATTTTATTATATCATTTTTGCAGAAGATGAGTGCTAACATTACAAAGAACACGTATTGTAAACACAGCGATACCCTGAATCCAAGCAGCGTGGCTTTGACAATTCTAGCGACAAACCCGCAATTCAAAGTAGACACACGCAAAGTGGTTCCGCAAAGCTGGTACGAGCTGTATGCCCCACAAGTCACTCTACGCTTGCAAACGAAATAAAGCGGCTCCACTGGAATCAGTGAAAGCGTAAAAGCGTAGCGATTATTCAAGTGATTTAGCAGTGATTTACACTGAATCGCCGTTAATTGCACAGCTCTGAGGCACCGGCTCCAAGTACAGTGCATCGATTCGTCGGTCGAACGCGCAGCTACTGACTGATACCGTGTTCGAATTCAGTTATACGGTGATTTAGGGTGTTGGGTAATTTAGGGTGTTGAATTCGAACGACACTTACCAACTCTTCAACTATTTAGTACATGAAGTAAATTACTAATGTTTCGACGTTTCTTTGCAATTCGGACAATGAAAATAAAATAAATTGCAGGTATTTCACCCGGAAAATTATACAAAGAGTTTTATTTGCTCTTTCCGTTAAGATAAATCCCTAAATAATTTTGAACACCTCGAGGTAATTTATGCTTATGAAAAAGCATTGCAACGGGCCCTTCCAAGACTGCAATGTGCATTTCTGGTAAGCAAAATTTCCCGCATGTAAGATCTGTAAATTACACACTATGTAATCCAATGTATTACAAAAGCCACTTTGTACTTTTCTCTTCTGCCCTAAGGGGGATCAGTCCCCGCCATCTTGGGTTTGTGATGCATCAAATCTGTTGAGTTTGTATTTTGAATTGTGATAGCAAGACTGTGTGGATGTTCCAGCTTGTGCCCTGTTTTCTCCCGTGCGGGGGTGAGTGCTCGACTCCTGTTGTCACGTCTGCCTGCAGTACAATGCTGTTTAACGGGTTGCAGCACGAAATGTGAAGGGGCCACCGCCTGAATTATGTGTAGTTGGATCTTGTAACTTTGTATATTAAAAAGGTGGTCAGTATAAAGCACGCGGAAGCCAGTCCTGGGCATCTATTCTGAAGGGGGTGTGCGGGAGGGGGCCACTGAGCAGTATATAAGGGGCGTAATTTAGGCGATCAGGTAGTCACCCGAGTGTAAAGGGGGGGAGGCGCCCAATCGCGCCACTCCCCCCACCAGAGTGATGTGCAAACATCACTCTGGTAAAGCCAGCGTGAATTGAAGTCAAAGAAAGATGTCCTGCCCCCTTTCTTCTAGTATTTTCTCTACCTATTAATAAAGAGCACGGTTTCCACCTGTCTGTCTCCTGTAGCANTCCCGTGCGGGTGTGAGCGCTCGACTCCTGTTGTCACGTCTGCCTGCAGTACAATGCTGTTTAACGGGTTGCAGCAAGAAATGTGAAGGGGCCACCGCCTGAATTATGCGTAGTTGGATCTTGTAACTTTGTATATTAAAAAGGTGGTCAGTATAAAGCACGCGGAAGCCAGTCCTGGGCATCTATTCTGAAGGGGGTGTGCGGGAGGGGGCCATTGAGCAGTATATAAGGGGCGTAATTTAGGCGATCAGGTAGTCACCCGAGTGTAAAGGGGGGGAGGCGCCCAATCGCACAACTCCCCCCAACAGAGTGATGTGCAAACACCACTCTGGTAAAGCCAGCGTGAATTGAAGTCAAAGAAAGATGTTCTGCCCCCTTTCTTCTAGTATTTTCTCTACCTATTAATAAAGAGCACGGTTTCCACCTGTCTGTCTCCTGTAGCATTTTCTGATAATGCATGCAACAATTTTTAATTATTTCCTGTCGAAAGGGCTTTTACGGTGTCTATACCGGGTTTTCCCTTTCTCTTCTTAGTACAGTAGTTAGCTATAAGTACACTCAGGGAAGTTGTCATAGCCGAAACGAGGTCATGGCAGCCGAATCCTTTGCTACCGCGATGCATGTCTCCTTGCATGATTTCCTTACCTTGTAGGCGTATTGGGTGTAGTCCTGAGGCGCACTTTACTGCCGTCCCTACCGCGGGCTCACACCTTACACTTAGTATTAGAGTAGTAATAAAAAAACGGATCAGGTGGCACAGAATTAACATTCTCATGTCCCCGAGGACATAGATTAACTATTAGGCTATTTAGGACATAAATTTAANAGGTGGCACAGAATTAACATTCTCATGTCCCCGAGGACATAGATTAACTATTAGGCTATTTAGGACATAAATTTAATTTTCTTTCTTTTCCAGGGTATTTACCATCTCTCTTAGAATTAGTAAAAACCGGTTAGTGTTGGCACTCACTGGCAGTTCATTTCCCTTCTTTTAGTTTTCAGAAATATACTCGGGAATCGGAGTGGGTGGAGGGGGGTTCAGTCGCGCCACTCCCCTCNTCCCTTCTTTTAGTTTTCAGAAATATACTCGGGAATCGGAGTGGGTGGAGGGGGGTTCAGTCGCGCCACTCCCCTCACCGGAGTGACGTGCAAGCATCACTCTGGTTAAGCCAGCGTCTATCAATTAAAACAAAGAATATGTCAGCCCCCTCTCTACTAGTATTTCTTCCCCAGTGATATAGAGCATGTTTCCAACATCTCTGCTTCCTGTAGCAAGTGAGGGACTTAGTCTCAGGTGGTGATGAGTTAGGAATTATAAAATATTAGGCCGACTGAAGTAAAGAACTTCGTTTCTGGCGGAAGTGCGTTGGGATTTTGCATTTACTCGCTGGAATAGTGGACGCCCAGAGTTGAACTTATTTTCAGGACAAAGGATCGTGGGACTTAGTTTTAGGACACCCCGAATGAATGAACCGTGGGACGTAGATTTTGGATGCTCAGAGTGGAACCTAGGCTCGGGACGAGTGAATGAGGGACTTCGCTTTGGGATGCCCAGAGTGGAACTAAGTCTCTAAAACTGGTAAATGCGGGACTTTGTACTGAGAAGTAAGGATTCGGGACTTGAACTTGCTGACGTAGTTGGTGATCTGGAACGTCGGGAATATTCAAGAGTATGAATGAGATTGTTTGTATTACTGTGTATTGTTGTGGATACGCCTGAGCACTAAATGCACCCTATGGTGTATTAGTGAGAGCAATACCTTCGGCCCATGCACATGGTTGTGTGGTGAGCGAGCACAATCTACACGCTATGGGTGTACTGGTGAGCTTCGGCTCAGATGTTTGTGAATTGGTGACTGCGTAAGGATAAGGTGAATAAATTTGTATTGCGGTCGGGAGTCCTTTCTTTTGGAGAACTGAGGCCTCGGTGACTTTTCAATAACATATTTGGATACTGTTTGTTTCTTTTATACTGTAGAATTGGTATGTGTTCTGTAATAATAATTTTTTTGGGAGGATTATTGGATGTTTTAAATATGNATATTTTTTGTGTACACCCATCCATTCTGGTCAGCAAGATAAAGTACCTATCAAATTACTCTGCTTTTGAAAGGGTTTTGGTGATTAATGCTTCCCATTGCCGTCCTCTTCCTGGATAGTCCTAGTAGTAGGCAGGGGGAGGTTGGGAGGGAGGTTGTGGTGGTATTGGGAACCGTACCAGGTTTATGTAATTTTCACCGTAACTTGTATCACAGATTTTATATTTTAATTTGGGCGTCGACAAGTCATATGTATTGCTTTACTATTCTTACTAGTATGATTTCCACAACCGCCCACAAGAAAAATTTACTTGTTACTTGCCAACAGTCACTAGTAAAAAATTAATAAAGGCAGTAGAGATGCATTAGTTTGATAAAGCTTTAGAAGCCATTATTTGTGCCATGTCGTGCGAAAATTTTTGTTAAGATTTCCTAAAGGGAACTAATGGCAAAGATAACGAGAATCCAAGATGGTAGGGCCTGATCGCCTTAAGAATACTGCACAGTAAATGCCAAAAAAAATGCAATCTTTTTAAAACAATTTTTATTATTCGCTCTTTTTGAATAAAATGTATAGGATAAGAAAAAGTGTCGGCTGTAGATATATATATATATATATATATATACACACACACAATTATTTTTTAATTATTTTTTGTCTGGAGTGGAGTAGAGTAGAGTGGAGATATTTAGAATGATATTAACACTGTGGTTTTGAGAGCAGACGAGGGTGAAGCGAGATGAGAACGGAGTAGAGACGGAATGCAAGGGCAGGGAAACGGGAGATCCCCGCGGAAACCCGCCGACCAGAGGCGTCGTCCGGCACGATTCCCACATGCGAAAATACGGTTCGCCTAGGAGGTAGGCGAGTAGTCTAACCACAACACCACCGCGACATGAGGCACATTAAGGAGGGAGATTCCTGAGCGGCGGAGTACTATATATTACGTTCACACTATACCCTCTGTTCACGGTGAACTGAGCACTTCTGAAAGCCCTGGTTAAGATCGACTTGTGTGCGCATTGTGTATTCATTCACCACATGTGAAGTTAACATGGTTATGGGTGTGGTCCACTTTATTCATGGATCGGTCAAGTGGAGCTGTGAAATCATTAGAAAAGTAAATGTTTTGCTAATATGACCATTCTTACTCTTATATGCATTACATAAGTACTTTCAGTACACACAAATGTTTACCTAATACTTATTTCGAGGTCAAGATATGGAACCAATGTCTTTCCGCCGTTACCATCTTTACTGGATGCATGCCAAGCAGTGTTCCCGTTAAAAAAAGATGCAGGTAGGGACAGTGACATTTTTTGAGAGGTTGCTTTCAAAAGTGCTTAATTAACCGGGAATAGCCTAAATAGAGTGTCCACGGTTCAATGAGTACTTTTGAAATCCCTGTTTAGGGTTTGCTTTCTTTTTATTTTGTTTCCTTCTGTCATATGGAAAATTATCATTGCCATGGGCCTAATCACGTTATCTACGCGACAGTCAAATAAACCTGTGTAATTTTTAGGAACCTGAATGTGTTACGGAGCCGCGATGGTCAGACCACACGCCTCCCACCTAGGCACACCGGGTTCGATTCCCGGCGGGATCGCCCCCGAATTTTTGCTTGTAGGAATCATGTAGGGCGATGCCGCTGGTAGGAGGGTTTCCTCGGGGATCTCCCGTTTCCCCCGTCCTTGCGTTCCGACGCGCTGCTCCATACTTACTTCACTTCACCATCATCGTCTCTAAAGAACTCAATGTTAAGAGCCGTCCAAATCTCTCCACGTGTTACGTCAGTTCGTACTCTTAATGTGTATAAAGCGAAAAAGTACCAACCAGAAGACAAATAATCGGACTACATGTGAACTCAAAACCATCCGTCGCATCAGTCAGTCGCCCATGCGTCCAGCGGTCACGTGATCTTCAATCAGACGAAGGGCAACTTTTTTTTCTATCCGTCAATCCGTCACATATTTCCCAAACTTTAACTTTCGACGGACGAACGGATGGGCCACCGCCTTCTGACGACATTCCGTAGACGCTAATGCGGACTTTGAAATAAATGCAAGGCGGTGGATCTGAGTATATTATCTTTGGTAGGAAATTCGGGAAATATAAAATGTAAACAATTATTCAGTATAAATTCTTATCGCGTAAAATAATTATCTCCCCAAATTGTTTCTCTCTTGAAAATGTATTTCCAATCAAAATATACACCCAAGTAAAGAAAGATCACGATGTTAAGTTGTCACACTGAAATTTTGCCTTACAGAAGGACTGAAGGACGAAAAAACAAACAGACGGATGACTGACTGACGGGCGACTGACAGATGTACCTCATCTTTAGTCTACGACACCCACACGTACCAACACTCGGGCGGGCACCCAGCCTCGCCCCACAAGCTGCAGACGCGTCGGACGTTCCAGCGCGAGACTCCGC
>NQII01002887.1:135802-161606 GCA_002778355.1 Clitarchus hookeri | reverse complement strand
ACCCCCGCCGCCACCCGGTCTAATTAATTTTCTGGCAACTCTGCTGGCGGTCGGAGGGTGTATCGTCGGCGGCGCAGATAAACATCGCGAGCAAACGCGGCGGGTGAATAATACACCGCTGCCAGTGTTCGGAGGTAAATTTACAACTTTCGGTACCACAACTTCGGCTGTTTTTATTTTTAAATTGAAAAATGATTTCAATTAAAGGTCTAAGCAAACTTAACCCCAGTTAACATAACCTCGCTAAAATGCTCGCAATATTAGTGAAATATGAACGGTATTTTGGGTAAATTTTGTATGTTGCAGATTATTAATTCTGATCTTGATTCCTCAAGTAGTGTATGTTGCACTGAAATAGGCTATTCACGGTAAAGTGAGCACTTTTAAGGCTCTAGCTATATTTTTCCTTTTTGATTTATCCTTTAACCACCTTTTTAAATAAATATTGCCATGTACGCGATAAACACAGTGTGGATATTCCACCTCACTTGAAAGTGAATGTCTACGAACAAAATAAAATATATTTATTGACTATTATTCCAAATGAGAGGGCTTTCAAAAGTGCTCACTTTACCGTGAATAGTCCATACAAAGAAGTAAAGACTGTACAGATATAGGAAATAAATTAACGGACCACATCACAAACAAAAATGTAGCCCTATCAGAAAACCAAGTAATCAGTAACAGTACTTGACTGTTGTTTCGAATTCTTTTGAAAGTAGCCGAGTCCTCTCAGTCCGAACTCTTTTAATCAATAGCTGATACCACAGTGAGCTTTTTTTATATTCGGCTTGGTTCAACGCAATACGGTCATTTTCTTTATAAGTATCATAAGAGAAATATGTACAACATTTTCTGTGAAATCATTGTTTGCTCGAATACGCGTATCTCGGTAAATAAATTTCCTGGAAATACAACTTTTTGCCACAAAGGAAAAAAATTATTTTCTATATTCCCTTTTTTTTTTTTTTTTACTTTTACCATATTGAGTGTATTCACGGAGAAAACANTACTTTTACCATATTGAGTGCATTCACGGAGAAAACAAATTGAAAATGGCCAAATATAGCATTTTTAAGCCTTAAGCGGTAAGATAAAAGTACGACTATATGGGCATTACTTAATATGTGGGCTACCATAGCGTGTAAAAAGGTCCCACTGTTACAGATCTAATTTTCACAGCACAGCATCACGACGGAAACACTGCACGCTTTGCGCGTAGGGGCGACGAGNACACTGCACGCTTTGCGCGTAGGGGCGACGAGGCTCTAGTGGCGCGTGTCAGTGTCGCCCGTATGTATCGCTCCCTCGCTTCTTGACTTTCAATGCGCAGCTACATACTCGTCTCAAGAGACTTCCAGGACGTGTCCAGAAAACTGTGGCACAATTACGAAAGGAACGCAAGAGCAAACAAACTTTAAGTCTAACCCGTCACCCAAAATATTCTCGAAATTCACACGGATAAAATGACAACGCATGAACTCTCTGCGCGGAGGCCTGATCCTATCGACGTACTTATGGAAATCAAAATGTCCTGAGTTATTTTGGGTAAAATCAAGACTTCAAAACCATATACTCTTTTTTTTTAAATCATGAGTTCAGTTTACTGGGCAGGGCAGTGAGGCATTGACAAATCTGGAAGGAGGAACAACAGAATTCCGTGCCACTTGGTCACAGTCGAAACTGGCTTCTCTCAAATAAGGGAATGTGGAGTGGAGACATTTGGGCGGCTCTTAACATCGAGGTATTGAGAAGCAATGAGGGTGAAACGAGGTCACCTCGTATGGAGCAGCGCCGGAATGCAAGGGCGGGGGAAACGGGAGATTCCATAGGAAACTCGCCAACCAGCGGCATCGTCCGGCACGATTCCCACGTGCATAAATCCAGGAGCGACTCCACCGGGAATCGAGCCCGGTCCATCTATGTAAGAGGCAAGTAGTCTGACCAATACACCACCACGGCTCTTCGTCAAATAAGGGAATTCCACAGACAGTATTACACGAAAAAGTCGGGAAACGATAGGAATTTAACATGAAGTGTAATCTATTCCTCGCCGAAGCCATTGCGATCGTTCGCAAAGAAGNGTCGGGAAACGATAGGAATTTAACATGAAGTGTAATCTATTCCTCGCCGAAGCCATTGCGATCGTTCGCAAAGAAGTCTTTCTTCAAATTGTTGCAAATATAGTGACGTTTGGTAATATGTATGCAAAGTTAACAAAGTATGCGCCAGTCAGAGTACTGTTACCATGTGTAGCATCAGNGTGACGTTTGGTAATATGTATGCAAAGTTAACAAAGTATGCGCCAGTCAGAGTACTGTTACCATGTGTAGCATCAGGTGTGACAAAATCGATCAGTCGCAGAGGAATCGACCCGAAAACATCAACAGCAGTTATATAGCATGTTACAAGAAACTCCAAATAAAATAAGTGGTATATGCTGTTCAATGTTATTTGAGCACTTTTAAAATAAGCGTTTGAAAAATGTCACTGCCCCCACCTGCATGTTTTAACGGACACACTGCAACGTCGTCAAATTGGGCCATATTAAAATTTTAATTATTTACTTACTAACGTATTTGCAAGATGTAATATGATTTTCACTGATTATGTTTTCAGTTGGCACATTAATTCTGTTAATTGGTATCCAATTTCACTGCTCGCTTAAAATTTTTATTTCTATTTTATCTTAAACACATCTATGTCTTTCCAGATCCGTTGCCATGGTAACTAAGTGACATGTTGATTAATTCTGTCTCTAGCTCTCTCGTGATTGGTCAGTTGTAGACAGCGTTATTTAATTAAGTTTTGAAAGGAATATTTACCCATTTTGGTGTTCGAAGGCAAGACGCTAGCTCGCGTGGGTTTGGCACGCAGGCATTTTTAATGGATTATATTAGAAGGACCCGAGTTCTAACCTGAAACAGGCCGTCTCGAGGGAGACGAAGACGCGAGGCAAGTCTTAGGAAGAAGTACGCCTGCTCCTGTCACCGCCCGCGCATATTTTCAGGCTAATTAGTTCGAACTACCGCGCGTGCTAAAATGTGCTGGGACTGTAATGGCACTACGGGCCCGAGACTGAATAAGGAAGCCCGCGATCTGAGGTCCTGCAGCATCCAGGGCGGATGTGACTGCCGACAACAAGATCAACAGGAACGCCTAGAACTTCAATAATTCTTCGTCTTTAAAATTATATTCCGCTAAGTTTGAGAAATATTTTATTAAGAAGCAGAGTATAAATTTTTTTTATATAGTTGAACTGATTCCGAATTAATTNTTATATAGTTGAACTGATTCCAAATTAATTTAACCATGGACACCTTGTAACCTAGAACAACACTCTTAAAACACTGAGCTAGTCTGGAGCTAAGAAGTNTATATAGTTGAACTGATTCCGAATTAATTTAACCATGGACACCTTGTAACCTAGAACAACACTCTTAAAACACTGAGCTAGTCTGGAGCTAAGAAGTAAAACCATTAATTTATTTTCCTGGAAGTTAGAATTTTTTTTCAATGCCAAGTATAAAGTAAAATGGAACACCTCAGTCACGATAGAGGCTGGCGTTGCTGAGGCCGCACACAAAATCTAGTCTGCAAACTGATAACTTTATTCCTGTCATCTTTCATCCGATTGAAAGAAAACTAATAAAATTACTCGTTTTTTCTGGCCAAGTCTCTGCTGAGTACTCATTTCAAGTAACAGTAGATATTTTCCTAGCAGTAATTTTGGTTGTTCTGCATTAGAATTTTTTTTCGTTGTGTAATTTGTGAGCGTTCTCCTGTCACACACTTCTTTACGTCTGTGTCGCACGTTTGTCTCTCTACACAGACCTAACTACCTACATCCTCACACGTAAGGCATACGTAACACGTAGCTGTGTTGTTACACCTGGCACCGTGCGCGAGGCCTGCTATACGTAAGCGAGAGATAGCAGCACATAGCACGTAATTGTCGTTACAACACTGTCTGGCATGCGCCCAGTAAAGTTAGTAACGACAGAACGAAAATAGTTCCAATTTTTAGCGTTGAATTAAAAATATTCTTTAAACATACGTCAATACTGAAATTAATTATTTTGCTTTCTGTGTTTTTTTTTAATGCGTGTAAGTGTAAGAATCATCAAACTTCTAAAATATTTTCGCTTCTAATAATTTTACTGTTACACTGGACTGACGCATGAATAATGTGATCAGGTCAATGCCAACGTTAATTTTACATAACTTAAGATGGACAAATACACAATGTGCACACTAGTAGATATTAATCAGGGCTTTCGAAAGTGCTCAGTATACCGTGAACAGCCTATGATGAAGTTAAACGTATGATGCGTGTCTAAAAACCAACTTTAAAGTTTCTGCATGGATAATAATCAAATTAAAACAGATTCTGGAAACACCCGTTTAAAACATTTTCACATAAAAAGAAAATGTCCATTGATTTGAAATGAGAACATGAAAGTTGTCCTTGGGAGTGAAACGTTTCTCAAATGGTTTTCGTGTGTAGACACCACTACAGAATATCGAACCGTTTTTTTAATCACGTGCTTTATACAAAACATCTGCAACGCACTTCATGCGCTAGCCAAGAGAAAGGATTGAGCTAAAGATTAGTTCTTCGTATTCTTCATGGAAATACCGGAATGTTTACATTGTCCAAAATATGCATGGGGATAATACACACTTAATATAATTTTTGCTATTTATTCGTGGACTCTGGAAATACATTCATATTCTTCAATAATGAAGCCAATTTACACCGAAGTAGTTACATCAAAATACATAATTTTCGTTATTAGTAGGACAGTAACTCAGTTGTTGGCTCTTACTTCTTTAAAGATAAAGTAACCGGGTAAAACGACCCCCATGTGCTGCAGAACGTTTTAATTGTTACCTCCAAGATCTCTTCACAGAGACATTTTGCATTGATTCTGTGAGACTTTCTAGCTCGTCAATTTTCTAACAAGTGTATTGTATGACAAGGACTTACTAAATGGCCTCCCAGGTCCCCAGATCTGATACCATAAGATTAATTTCAATTGTGTTATTTCAAGCGTATCAAACGAACCCACGGATAATTCACGAACTCAAAGAACGAAACAATGGGGAATGGAGGAACATTTTTCAAGACCTGCTCCACCATTACTAGGAACGATGCCGCCTCAGAACTGAACACAGTTTGCACGCTGAAGGCCAACAGTTTAAACACACCATCTTGGTATACTTCAGTAGAGTATGCGCTTTTAATATTTAAGGACTATCTGGACCACTGATACCGTGTATGCATATTGTGCGCGAGTTTTGCCTAATCCTGTATGTGGGAGATACCACTTGTCACGATTCCTCAGGTTTATGACGCGTGCTGCATATACCGCTCAGTCTACACAAACGCGCTGTTTATTGATAAAGGATGTTCACGATAAATTGAGCAAATTTGAAAACAGCCTTTGAAAAATGTCACTGCTCGTACCTGCATAAACATTTTTACGAGCACACTTGACTTAAAAGTGTGAGGTATATATTTGTAAATACTGAGTGATTCCTTTTGCATTATTACTTTTTAATGGATACAAGTGTAAGAAAAGGTAAACTCGTAAAATGGTTACTTTTCTAATAATTCTGTAGTCTCACTTGACCGGCGCATGAATAAAGTGACCAGGCCAATGGAAGTGTGAATTTCACATATGGCGGAAAATTACATAAAGTGCATACAAGTAGAACTTAAGCAGGGCTTTCGAAAGTGCTCAGTTTACCGTGAATAACCTATACCTATGTGTAAGAAGTTACACTGGAACAAGTGAAAGTCCAAACAACATTGAAAAAGTGAAATATCCAATATGGCGTTCTTGACTTGGCTGGGGTGTACCAACCTTAACACTGAAATCGATCGCCACACGCCTCGGCAACAGCGCAAGGGGAAAGGCGTCGTCAGTAAGTCTGCGCGTAAGTACACGTTATGGAAGCGAAAGACTTGGTGATGACGGTTAATGACCCAGTCATTACGCGAGGGAGCCGTAAACGCACGTAGAAGCGATAATTCTCCTGACACCACAAGCACTTATACAGGTAATTATGCCTATAATTATGTTCACGGTTAAATAAACTCCCCTGAATGCCATGCTCAGTGCCATGATCCTGTATATTGTCTATGTTTTCATAGCCGCATATAAAATTGAAAACTGCACGAACCTAACGATTAGTGCTGGTATAGACTGTTCACTGTAATCCGAGCACTTTTGAAAGCCCTGCTTGAGATCTACTTGTATGAACTTCGTGTATTCTTCCGCCTTATGCAAAATGAACACTGCCATGGGCCTCGTCACTTTATTCATGCGTCGGTCAAGTGAAACTGCGAAATTATTAGAAAAATAGATATTTTAAAAATTTGCTAATTTTTACACTTTTAGGCATTAAAAATAAACAGAAAACGAAATATATAATTTGAGCTATCACAAATATTTACCTAACACTTTTAATTCGACCTTAAGACAAGGAACTATTTTCCTTCCATCGTGACCAACTTTACTNACAAATATTTACCTAACACTTTTAATTCGACCTTAAGACAAGGAACTATTTTCCTTCCATCGTGACCAACTTTACTGGGACCATGTCACTCAGTGCGCCCGTTAAAATATACGCAGGTAGGAGCAGCGACTGTTCCTAAGGATGATTTCAAAAGTACTCACATTACCGTGAACAGCCTTTACCTGTAAGTTAGTAGGAATAATTCCGTGCTGTGTTCCAGATTACCTGGTTTTCCTTCAGTGCCCCACCTCCAAAGAGCAATGGCCGAAACTGTTTGTAACCGGCGCCCGTGGTCTGAGACACGTGGTGCGCAGTATACACAGTGCGTTGTCGGACCGTACGACCGGAGTTCGCAAACACGCACACGTTATAGGCACTCTGCAAAAGCTGTTTCCCAGGCCGTTGCATGGGTAACCCGCCGGACTGACCACACCCTACCTCCTGAGGAGAATAACAGCAACTGGCCAGTGGGCCTCCGTAGAGATTCACTCAAACAGCGCGAAAAAGTATTCAGCTGATATCGCAGGTGACCAGTTTCGAGCCTCCAGCCTGCTTCTGCGGCACGCCGTCCGCTCTCTAGATGGGGCCGCGGTGGTGTAGTGATTAGACTGCTCGCCTCCCTCCCACCTAGGCGAACGGGGTTCGATTCCAGGCGGGGTCACCACTCGGATTTTCGCATGGTGGGAATCGTGCCGGACGGTGCCGCTGGTCGGCGGGTTTTCTCGAGGATCTCCCGTTTCCCCCACCCTTACATTCCGACGCTGCTCCATACACTGTGACCATCGCACACACAGGCACCCGTGGTTCGGTCGAGACAATATCCACCCTCTTCTGACTGTCCAAGCCAGTGCCGGAGCTGTGTCGCTACTGGCTGGGTCAACCCTTCTCTGGGTGGGGAGCCATCCAGTTCTCCTCCAGGGCGGTGTTCCAAAACGTTTCTCCGAGAGTAGATATAAAAGTAACAGAGTGTATGAGCTGAGGGAAGTACTAAGAGTAACAGTAGTTTCGGAACGAGCATGATGTAAATAGCATGCTGTGTTTACAAATATGCACTGATTAATATTTATCACTTTCCTAAATTCTTTCTTCCTCAAAATATTAATTATATACATAAACAGCTCTACTTACAATAAGTTAATCATAAGTATTAAGTCTAAATATGCCACCTTTATACAAGTTAACTTTTAAATAAAAAATACGCATTTTATCACTTGTCATTTGTAATTTTCCCGCGCGTGTCTGTAACCAAAATGTCCACTTTTTCTTTCAGTTCCTTTAATTNTATCACTTGTCATTTGTAATTTTCCCGCGCGTGTCTGTAACCAAAATGTCCACTTTTTCTTTCAGTTCCTTTAATTGTACTAAACTTCCCGCCAATTTCAGTTTACCCTTCGTTACTCGCTGAAATAGTGCGTGTAAAGATTTTACTCTGGCAAGATGGCCAGAGTAATTAACTCTGCAGTTTTCAGACGCTGTCAAGAGAAAGTGTAGTCTATTCACATTTTTTTTCACACCTTTTTGAATAAACCTTTGAAAAATCATCCTTGCATGAGAAGCTTGGTCGTTTCCTAGATATTCCATGTATCACAAGCGATTAATACTTTTGCTAACATAAAAATAACTCATTTTTGGTTACATTAAACTTTTATTTGCAGCATGTCTTTAAATAATAATATTTAGTTTATAATTAATATGAATAAAAACATAGAGAGAATAGGTGTGTGGGGAATACCTAGTAAGAAATAATTATTATGCAAAATATTATTGCACCGAGCGCGCACGAATGCGGTGCGCCATCTTCTTGGTGTAATTTTCTTAGACTTAGTTAAGCTTTATTTGCATGAGGCAGATAAATATCATGGAAGTAGAACTGTGGCAGGGCTTCAGAAAAGTTGGAAGTAACCGTGAATGAACTATAAAACAGTTACTCAAAGTGTTTTGGTAGAGCCAAAAAGAAACATTTCAGAGTAACGTTTCGGAACGAAGTCAAGCTTACAATATTTAAACACACAGACAAACATACACACCCACAGAGAGAGAGAGAGAAAGAGAGAGAGCGAGAGAGTCTCCCGACGGTGACCGGGCCTGGCTTGCACACACCCAGTAACCAAGCCCTTGATAGGGTATTGCCGGAATCATTAATCTCTAAAACATTTATTTAAAATTTACAATCGAAGCTAAAATTGAACCAGTTTTTTTTATTGGTACGGCCGGAAACATCTATTAAAACTAATTAAAAACTGTCATGTAGCTGAAGGCCTAAATTCAAAGTGAACCCTATGAAATGCACTCCGTGATACATCCTTCTGTCACTCTTAATAAAATACATTACAGTATTTCTTCATCTCCTTACGCAGCCACCGGGATCCAACGTCACACATACGCACACACACACACACGCACAGAGAAAGAGAGAGACAGGACTGTATTCGCGTCTGTACGCGTAGTTATTCTGTGCCCCGGCGGGAGCAATATAAATGCACAGCCTTGCCTGCACTCTCAGCCGCGGCCGGCATCTCCCGTCACAAGCCGCATTGAGAGTTGCGTGTCCCCACACGCTTGACGTAGCATCGCGCCCCTCTGGCACGCGCCATCGTCGACTACACCACAGAACTGCAACGGCGCTGGGAATGGGGCGGCGCGAGTCCGCTGTCGTGAATACCGTTACATACTGCAGTTACAATATTGTACTGCTCGTTCAGAAAAATACGTCCTTTGTAGGAACAGAATAAAATTCGCAGGGTCTGTTGCAGGCTTGACTGCACAGCACTGTACATGTGTGCGCGGGCAGTAGTATAGGCTATTCACGGTAAAGTGAGCACTTTTGGAATAATGGCCAGTAAATATATTTTATTTTAGCATTAGTCGTTAACTTCTGAGTGCGGTGGAATATGCACACTGTGATTATTTCTTACATGGCAATATATATTTTAAAAGGTGGTTAAAGGTAAAGCTGAAAGGTAAAAGTAACTAGGCCTCAAAAGTGCTCACTTTACCATGAACAGCATGTCCGTGGGTGAATTCATTTGGAAAAAGGCTAGACTAGAAAAAAAAATTTAAACACCTGAAGGAAGCATTGCGACGGCGATGGAAAAACACATCAAGCTTAGCGTGTGTTCTGATCCCTCAGAATTTTAAGCGGTGACTACAGAGTTTTGATACAGCAGTCTCTTTAGGAAAGATACAGCATTGCAGGATACAGATTACACCATTTTTCAGAATAATGAATATTGTAAACAGAGGGGTACTTAGAGATTTTAGCTGACTTCGATACTTTCCAGCGACCACATTTTCGAATAGCCGACAAAATATCGACTTTCATTTCGGTCCTGAATAAAAACTTACACTATAATATTCTATAGTTTTTTTTATTTATTTTAAATTGAGAAATGACAACACTGCTTACAATGAGACCCAAGTGACAATCCGGGAAGCGACGTAGTGTTCAATATTGCGTGCGAAACGCATACAAAAGTCCTCCCTATAGTAAACTAATTCATAGAATGTTGCTGGTCAAGTTCACGAGTGGTTCAGCGAACACAAAATCTACATACAGCTCAATGGTCGTGCCAACGAAACAATTTGTTGTGACAACTCCAAGTACAGCGTGCATTATAAAATTTAATGTTTGCGGCACTTGAAATTGTAAATTAATATGTCTCAAAGGATTAACACAATCCGGCCACAATTATTTGTTCATTGGCTACCGCCATTGCGCAAAACATTTTGTTTCTCTCTCAACTTGGTTCCACGTGATACGGTTACATTTATTTCTTCCCGATTGTTAATGGCTGAAGAGTTGTGTAGGTAGGGACAGCCCGTTTCGCGAGAAAAAAATATTTCAAGGACAGTTTAATTTCATAAAACGTTAGCTCAGACCCATTTTTCGTGCTTGGATAATTAACGTGTTACGCGTCTTTGGTATAAGCCCAGGAACCACAGACGTACAGTGTCGGAGTAACCTAATTATTATTGGCCAGCAAAGTGAGAAAATGTTTTCTCACAAAGCCACGCGGCCAGTAAGTAAAATAAAACCGCTGATATGCCAGTAGGGTATTGAAATATAACATGCGCGGAAATTTTNGCCACGCGGCCAGTAAGTAAAATAAAACCGCTGATATGCCAGTAGGGTATTGAAATATAACATGCGCGGAAATTTTTTCGCAAAATCCGGGTGTCCCCGTGTATAGGACATGCCAAAACCACTGAGTTCCATTAACGAAAGTAATACTACAGTATACTCGTACATGCTTGAAGTCATCATCTATCACGCGGAAGGCAATGGCAAACCACTGTAGTATCATCCTGCCTAGTTGCCTTGGTAACGACGCGGCCTCCTTTCCCGTGATGTGTCCTCAGTTCCCAGCAACCTTCGGGTTGCTAACCTCCACACACACAAGAGATTTGGTATTGTTACAAACAAAAATGTGCAACTATTAACGTCGATTTCTGCTGCAGCTAGAGACAGTCTTTTATCGCAAGTAACCCAGACTTACTACTGACTTCAGACTTTTCTCCCCGTTACTGATAATCCTTCGTATGTTAAGAAGTCCTTCGTATGTTAAGAAAAAATTAACGGCGTGTGGGGAGTGCACCCAGGGCAAGGCAACACCCTCCGAGTGACGGTCTTTCCAGCTGGGACCGGTAGGTGACCGTCATCCCCGGACATGACAGAAATGAAACCCTAGAATTGAGCGGCGCTGGAATGCAAGGGCAGGGGAAACGGGAGTACCCCAAGAAGCCATAACAATGCGAAGAACTTCCGTATTTTATATTTACGGAGCTCATTCCCGTTATTCGTCATTACAAAGTGCCTTTCCATAAATTAACTCTACATATCCGTAAAAGTTTCCGTAAATGTACAGAAATTTCTAACAGTGTGTGAACATTACTGTGAATATTTTTCAAACATTTAATGTTAACCGTTTCTGTAATAATATAAATTTAAAATTTAAGATGAAGCAACGAAGTAAATTTCTATGTTGATTCATAACTGTATGAATACAATGCTTCCTTATATGTGGGAAACAACGACCAATGCATATTGTGCTTAATGCTATTGGTAAAAGCTATTTACGAACGTAATTCCAGCAGAGCAGTTTACTGGTTCGCTGTCAAATTTTACTAACTAAGTTACAATATAACTGCATTATTAACACATTGACTCCCACGTCGATGAGTATTAATGATCTTTGCAACGCACTAATATTTTATTAAAATTATATTCGCGCGTATAATGACTTATTTTGTCTCGCATACATTGCAATAGTAATGGACGAGTGATACAGCCAATATCATTGATAGTAGCTGTTCACGAGCCTGATGTGTTATCTCATCTACAAACAACTTCAACCCTCACCTAAATTTAATTGCCCTGTGTACATTGTCTGCACAGCGTAATCCATAAATATGCCACTTTTTCAAGATATCGTCTGTAAAGAACACTGAGAAGGAACGAGTTAAATATTCAGTTTCATAATGTTTGGNCAGCCAATATCATTGATAGTAGCTGTTCACGAGCCTGATGTGTTATCTCATCTACAAACAACTTCAACCCTCACCTTAATTTAATTGCCATGTGTACATTGTCTGCACAGCGTAATCCATAAATAGNTTCAACCCTCACCTTAATTTAATTGCCATGTGTACATTGTCTGCACAGCGTAATCCATAAATAGGCCACTTTTTCAAGATATCGTCTGTAAAGAACACTGAGAAGGAACGAGTTAAATATTCAGTTTCATAATGTTTGGGCTATGAACTGATTTTCAGTGCATGTGTTATAAAGCGATTTTTATGGTCATATTAAATTAGCGCAACTTAGGACATAGCAATGTAATATCAATATTACTATACATTATAAAAACCTTTTCCATTAATAATATGTTAAAAATAACTTTTTAATTTGAGGAAATGCACTTATAAATGTCAGCATAGTGCCATTATATCTACAACTTCGATGAAATTAAAAATAATTATTTCAAAAAACCCTTAAAGAAAAATTTTAATGTAACAGTTTTGTGACCATAGGCAATACCAGAACTTTGCATATTAGAAAACCACGAATCTTGTATTTTAACAAAAATCTTGGCTTGATTTGAAGTAATATTTTACGATTTCAATTAATAAATATTTTCGCTCTCTTTGAAAAATGCAGATTGGTTTCTAGCTGAAAAAATTTTACTCCAGCCAAACCGAAGCAAATACTTACGTTAAGACCCAGTTGCATGAAATTTTAAACCAAAATTCTTCGAAGTCTGTTTTGGCTAGTGAGTTTTATACGAGAAACATTTAGCGTGAGTCCTTAAAACCATTCTAAAAAAAATTCTACGTAATCAGAGCAAGTGCGATTGATGTGTGTGTGTTACATCGTCCTCTGGGTTTCCTGATGCATGCAACAAATACCTTAATCACAATAATCTTTCACACGTACATAAAAAAAAAGTTTTATTTTCGTCTGTATTCTCAGTTGTTCTGTGTTCTGCAGAAAGCGAAACATCCACATCCACTCGCCATCCGTCTGCCGATAGGGACAATCGTACAGTACGTTCCGGGTAGGAAATGCCTCTCCCAGAATATCGCCGAGCTACAACCACCCCTCACCCACCACGCCTCTTTTCCGGTCCGCCGGACACAGGGCAGTTCAATTAACGGGCCATCGCAATGTAGGAGATTGCACCCACCCCCCTTTATCACCACCCACACCCTTCTCCCGGGCACTCCAGCCGGCCATCGTGAAACCCCAAACAACCGAACAATACCAGGGAAATCGGCCGCCGATGAAAGGGATTCCTGAGCGCATGTACCACCCCCGGTCACAACTCTTCTACATCTGGTCGGACAAGGGAATGGTCCAGAGGCGCTGTTAACGAGACACAGCTTCCGGGAGGACTCCGCCTTTCATCTCGCCAGGGCGTCTCCGATCCGGCCAGACGCGGGCGGGGCGCACTCCTCTGCGTTCGGGAATTCCACGGCGGGCCGTACACACGCCCCTCCCTAACCGCCATTCCTATTACAACTGGAAAACTGAGACCGCGCCGCGCCTGGCAAAATAAAAACAATACATCTATGCTAACTGAGCTTCTTTAACTGGAGTTCTGCCACGTTTGATAGTACCATATAAATATTGTTACAAGTCGCCAGGGGCGTATCCGATTTCGTGAGGAATGGAGGTCTTGATACAAATAAGAAAGCTGAACTATATTTCTTAACCCGTTCACATATTATGCAGAGTATATTCGTTCACATCTTACATGTTGCACAATAGGTGAGATAATGGTCGGTTATATGCAAGTCCAGAAGCTAAAAAGCACTAATACAGTAATACAGTTAGTCTATTGGTTGCTGATGAAACACCAACAATTTTATAATTGGTTGTTTCGTGTGCCATGGACGCACTGAAACCGTTTCCATAGATCCAAAAGTGTCAGTTGTTATAAGAAATTCGTAAGTACTTTTCACACCAAATTGTTCTTGTCTTGCCACATCTGAAACGAAAAAATAATGTGTACGTTATGGGGTTAATCTATTTGCAGTGATACAGAATACACTCAGCTATGTTTTGCCTAGTTTCACTATTTCACTTATTATCCTATCAGTGGGCACAATATTAACCCTTTCAGACACACTTTAATTTACGGTTACAGGCGTAGCAAACATAAAATGTATTATGCGTGATGTACTTACGTCGACACAAGACTTTTTTCGTTGTAACAGCCAATGACCTGTACGCTGTACGTTCGGCTACAGTAATATGAAACAATTATAGCGTACACTAGTTAAAACGGCTAGCGAATCATTTACCCACAGGTGAGATCACTGGTCATCGTTCTTTGCGGTGTGCAGTGCCGTCCAAAATTTACCTGCACGTGCCTAATGTACACCACTTGTGCACTGGGTCTGAATGGGTTAATGCCAATCTCAATTCGTGTTAATTTCCTTATCACTGTCTTATACTAGGTACAGTCACATGATACTCACTTGTTATTTACACATATGCGATCAAAATGTCACGCCCTAGCGATTTAAGTAGGCTCCCGATTGGTCGAACGAAGGTTTCCGAAAACGCCCGAGTAATTAGCCAATGAGAAACATTGGTGGATCCATTACATATATTGGAAGGGGGTGGGCAATTAGCCAATGAAAATCAGAGGTGGGGCAATTGGTCAATTAAATACATTGAAGGGGGAGTGGAGGGGGGTCAGTCGTCTGCTGGGCGCGGTGCTGGAGACAGCACCAGCAATGTAAAACAAATGACAAACGAAAAAACCAAGATGGTGGTCGAACAAAGGTGAGAGAAACTCCGGTAATGTATAAACAAATGACAAACGAAAAAATCAAGATGGCGTACGGAGGCTGTGACGCCTACCAATATGGCGGACTGCACCGACCAAGATGGCAGACAGCTGCATCTACCAATATGGCGGACAGTTGCACCTACCACGATGGTGGATAGTGGCTGTAACGCCTATCAAGATGGTGGACTGCACCTATAAAGATGATGGAATGATTATGGACGGAGGGGGTGTATGGAACCTCCGTAAATATAAGTTTTTTAAAATAATTTTTAAATAATTGTTTAATATTTTTTATTTAGTTTTAATTTTTTGGATTATTTTTGGATTTTCTGGGGTTTCACGGTCAAAGGTCACCCGGGCCAAGGTTAGGGTCAAGATAACATGGATCCAATATGGCCACCGGGTGACCGAAATGACAGAGCACGAACAGCTCCGTCGCTCCGGTCCCAGGTCCCGATGTGCCAAAGTCCCCATAAGCCCTCTACTGCCATGATTTCACCTATTCTGACACGTGTGATATGTGAGCGAGTATACATGGTATTTGAAAAGGGTTTAAGCTCTTGTAATGGCTGAATCACATAGTTTCGTAGAATACGACACGGCACTTGCGACACGACAATTAAAACCGAACAGGCAATCAAATACAAGACACTTCTCGCTGCAGCACGACAAAAACTGTCGCACGATCAGCGGTTTATGATTAGAAACAGTTTTTAATCTTGGGGAGTTGTGCAGAACCACGAACAAGGTGTACAACGTCATAAAACTAAATAGGTCGACTAACTTTGCCTGCTGTGAAAATCCCTATCTTTGAAGGTTAAAACTAACATTCATACATTTTAAAGCTTTAGCGTCTTATCTGCACTTTTTGTGAGCATCGTGTGTCCCATATTTAATTTCTGTCCGTAGGCGCCGAGTACAAAACAAGAAGTTACCTATATAACTAATAAGCCTACTTTCCTGAACATGAGTGCAATTAATGTTTAAATAAGTAGTTAAAAACTGTGTTGGTAGGTAGGACTTGACTTCTCTCTGGAAACAATACCATTAGAAAAGAAACCAGAAACGTATACAACAGTAGTGAGACAATTACAAATACATACGTGCCATACCCCGGACTTGAACACAGAAAACCTGCATTACGGANACAAATACATACGTGCCATACCCCGGACTTGAACACAGAAAACCTGCATTACGGAGGTCGGATTCGGAGCATCGACTTCGAATTTAATCAGTCTAATGTTTCAAAAGATGGGGTTTACTAACATAAAATATTTACATTACTGTCATTTTGAAAATAAGTGACTGAGCCACTTAAATCATGCAAGTTTGCATGGTCTACTGTACGGCTATTTGTGTGAAGAATTCGGTGTAAATAGGTTTAATTTGCTTCTAAGATATGGCATAAAAACATTATTTTCTTATGTCATGCTGTCTTACAAAACTGCCAAAAAAGAGACTCTGTATACGATGCTTCTAATATATATTGTCATAATACCAATTTTGATTGAATTTGGTTAAATTGTTTAATATATGTGGAAAACTTACCTAATTTCTTTATGAAGTCGCCATTTTGAACATCGTTGTCTGGCACACTTAAATCGTGAACGTTTACATGCTCTTCTGTAGCATTTGTGGTCTGCACAATTAGGTGAAAATTAGATTAACTGCTCCAGAAATATGGCAAAATATTCAATTTTTTTCAACTGGCACTATTTTGCAAATAAATTGGAAAAATTGTATCTGTGTGCATAATTGATGCTTCTAATGAATACTGTTTCTGTACAAAATTTAGTTGAATTTTGTAGAAAATGTCAATAGAAATATAATACTAAATTAATTACTTATATTAACACCATTAAAATAATAACTGAAGCACCTCAAAAATGTCAGTCTACAAACCATAAAGTAGCACTACTTGAGTGTAATATTTGGTGGGAATCGGTTGATTGGTCCTTGAGATATGGCATAAAACCTCCATAATTTTCATTTGACAATCTTCATAAATAGAGCACAAAAAAGTTATGCATTAGCGCATTCGATGAGTTAATACTGCCAGTCTACAAGGTTAAGTTAAAATATATTACATAGTTTCGTAGATGTAGCACACAAAACTAAAATTATTTTATAGCCACCATTCTGAAAATAAGTGTTTCATACTTAAGAAATACATATATTAATATATCCNAAACTAAAATTATTTTATAGCCACCATTCTGAAAATAAGTGTTTCATACTTAAGAAATACATATATTAATATATCCTTCCACAGTACAACTTTTTCGCCAAATTTGGTAAGAATATGTTGATTGTTTCCCGAGATATAAGAAAAAAAAAACAATTTTTTATTGGTGGGACNAAACAAATTTTTATTGGTGGGAATATCTTATAAAATGGAAGCGAAATGAGACTCTGAACAGACAGATTTTATGGTTATAATAGGCACTGCCAGCATACAAAGTAAAGATAGAATTTGTTTCGTTAATAAAATATACTGACCTAAAATTTTTATATAGCCACAATTTTGAAAATAAGTGCGTCCCCTACATAAAACATACTAAGTTTACACCACCTTCTGTAGTACTATTTGTTTGACAATTTTGATAGGAATCTGTCAATTGTTTCCCGAGATATGACAGAAAAACTTTTATTTATTCACGTGGTGATATCTACCAAATGGAGGACAAAAGATGCTCTTTGTAAATATTTTTGATAGTTTTAATATAACTGCCAATATACAAAGATAAGTCGGAAAGGATAACATGGTTTTGACAATATAGCATTTAAAATTGAAATAGCGATATGTTCGCCATCTTGAAAATAAGTGTCTGACAACTGCGATTAACTGATTTGGAAACAGCGCTTCTGCTTTTGGTTGTGAAGGGATTTCGAACGGTGCCGAAAATTTCTAACCTCAGCGTAAACCGTTGTGCTGTACGTCGTGCTACAAGTTCAAGCAGTCACGCTGAAAACGTTTTATGGTGACGTTATTGCCGTTTAATATGTCGCGTGTTGCTCGTCGAAACTATGTGACTCCAGCATCACACCGTCAATTGTATTGTTGCGACGTCATCGAAACGCCATTAGTGGAGTCGCGTATCTTTGATCGAAGACTTCGGTTCCCATGGACCAATTCTAAAATGTCTTCTGAGTCATGAGAGTTTTAATCAATTAGAACCCTGCACAATATATACTGTCATTTCTGACACCGCCAAACTTTAGAGAAGAGAACAGCACTTAAGGAGGGGATGAACTTGTGGAGATAATTTAGGTTGACGTCTACAAAGGGTTACGGTGAGCACAGCATCCGTAAAATAAGAGTGTTATTAAAAAATTGCTCAACATTTTTTTCTTCTGCTAACGAATAGCATTTAAGAAACTTTTCATTATCGTACACTGGTTTATGTTTTATATGTACGTTAAAAGANCTTCTGCTAACGAATAGCATTTAAGAAACTTTTCATTATCGTACACTGGTTTATGTTTTATATGTACGTTAAAAGATTAAATTGTTTTATTAAGGGTGGGATAAAACATTAATTTTAGGTACATTTGCAGTTATCGATACCCCAGTACAATAGTGTTTGTTACAAATAAAAAAAAATACTATTTTCCAGGAGGAACATTGTTCTATTAAAGAAATGTCTTACTCCACTACATTTAATACACGCAAAAGTATTTAAGTTTTCAAACTTTTTNACATTGTTCTATTAAAGAAATGTCTTACTCCACTACATTTAATACACGCAAAAGTATTTAAGTTTTCAAACTTTTTTCTTTACTGCATATTGAAAGGTAATTAATTAAAAAATTGAATTTTTCAAGTTGTAACACTGTTGTACTGAANTTTTTTCTTTACTGCATATTGAAAGGTAATTAATTAAAAAATTGAATTTTTCAAGTTGTAACACTGTTGTACTGAAGTATCGTAATATTATATGGTGAATTAAAAGCGTTGAATGTATGACAGGTCCATAAACACATCCATATCAGCCCAATTTTGTTGAAAAATTATTTCGTCTAACACCTCAAAATTTATTTCCTAATATTTTCGAAGACATGTCGTCAAATTTCATGCCTTTATTTTTTCTTTCGTTTTCCGCCATGGTGAAAAAGGATGCCTGAAAACTGTTTCGGGACTAAGTCGGCGAGGAATCGCGTGTCGACTGGGCAACGCGGCATCTGTGAAGGACGTGGCGTGAAACTTTAGTGTGGTGTTCGAGCGAAGCCGACTCCGCGAGTTAGTGCTCGCGTATCGCAAGTTAGAGCTCGTGTATCGTGTTCGTTGTCGCCGATGCCCCGGCTCTGGAGAGATAATTGGCTGAGAAACTTCTCGCTCCAAACATTTCTCAATACCGTCACGTTCGCTGTCGACACAGCAAGTGTCGTCCCGAAGCCATTCTGGAGAATTTTTTTCAGACTGTCGGAAATAGAAAACTTCAGGACCATACGAAACAGAAAGTCAAGTATTTACTGCTTATTTAACCCTTTCATTCCCAAATTAAATTACAATATCTGGTGTTTGAAAATTAGAAATGTTTCGATGCGTCCTGTTTCTTAAGCTGACAAAGAACTTGTGTTGTTATTACAGCTCGGTGATCAGTGATATGANATGTTTCGATGCGTCCTGTTTCTTAAGCTGACAAAGAACTTGTGTTGTTATTACAGCTCGGTGATCAGTGATATGATCCAGTCTTAACGCGGCGCAGTAGCGCGGTTTAGGAATCAGTTAACCTCCAGAGAACATCATTGGGCATTGAACCTCATACAGTACAGTACCGGTCAAATATAACCTTCCTGTGCGACATGTTGACGAATGTATACGATGGCCATGAAAGTATTAATTGGTGGTTAAGGGGCCTCCCTAATTATATTATGGGTATCCTTGTACGCAGTTGCGTCTACTCAATTTTCTTAAAACACTACATAATATTTAAATTTAAATATTTTTTAAGGACAAAAATTGAAGTCGATATTCTGTTGCCAATTTATAAATTTGTTTATTGAAACATAAATGAGCCGTTGAAAAGTGTTAATGTAAGCAAAAGTCGCTGTAAGTAGACCTCTGTTTGAGATATTCATTCATTTTTCTGTAAAACTGTGTTTCAAACTATAGCGATAAAGCTGTATCTTTTCTGGACAGATTACTGTATTAAAATCCTGTAGTCATCGCTTAAAATTCCGAGGAAACAGAGCACACGTGAAGCTTGTTTATACTAATTTCCATCGTCGTTGCAATGCTTCCTTACAGCCTGACCTTGAGGCGTTTAATTTTTTATTACCAGGGAGGTTCCTTAAGGTGTATCTGTAGAGGCGCCTGTAGGCGGAGGCAAGAATTCAACATCCTATCCGAACATTTGCAACATTCCGTTGGTCACTGACTGCGTCTCTTTGAGAGAGCGTAGCCGTTTTCTTACCTGAATGGGACAATCAAAATTAAGTTTCGCCAACAGTGAACGTACGTCATTCGCGGGCAGACACCTGGGATGCGTGACATTTTAAATCATCCAATCACGGAACGTGAAACCAAACTAAAGTGTTTTAGATTGCAAGTAGGCGTGGAACATTTTCTAGAAAAAAAAACAGGGGCTCCTACGTACATGTATTACCTCTTTAATACTTCGATTGATTGGCTGATAGATTGGAAAGGGCTTAACGTCCCCCGGTGTTATGCCTGAAGGCTTATCAGGGGACGGCTTATAAACTAACGTATGACATAACTAAACTAATACCCATGCCATACCTAGGATTCGATCCCAGAACCTCCCGCATCCCAGACTGGCCGCGCACCAACCGACTGCGCCACGGGAGGTCGGCTTTAACATTTTGAGAGCCCTTCCACATTCCAGCGCTGCTCCACCCTCAACTCACTTCACCCTCCTCAGCNAGTGCAAGTAGGCGTGAAACATTTTCTAGAAAAAAAAAATAGGGGCTCCTACGTACCTGTATTACCTCTTTAACACTTCGATTGATTGGCTGATTGATTGGAAAGGGCTTAACGTCCCCCGGTGTTATGCCTGAAGGCGTATCAGGAGACGGCTTATAAACTAACGTATGACCTAACTAAACTAATACCCATGCCATACCTAGGATTCGATCCCAGAACCTCCCGCATCCCAGACTGGCCGCGCACCAACCGACTGCGCCACGGGAGGTCGGCTTTAACATTTTGAGAGCCCTTCCACATTCCAGCGCTGCTCCACCCTCAACTCACTTCACCCTCCTCAGCGCTCTCAAGACCTCGATGTTAAGAGACGCCCAAATCTATCCACTTCGCCCTAATTACCACAGTTTAATTGGTCCACAAAACACTACATTTTACAGTACAGCTTTCGTTATTGGATAGCGGCCAGCTAATGGAGTGCCGAGTTGATTGAATCTACCTCATCGTGGTCTTTGGTATGCAAGAAAATGTTAGTATACGCAAATTTACAATAATTATTTTCAACTTCACAAATTTACTTGTTAACGGTTTGTACTGTTAATACAAGGTAGTGATAATTAATGGTGAAAAAGTGAAAATATATCCACGAGTGTTTTGACATCGAAAAAGAAAACTTTTTTACATGGAAGTGCAAATCGAGGTGCATTCGGGTTTAATTCTCAAAGTGTTAACGCAATCAGGCTTCCGCGAACATTATTTTCTATTGAAGACTGGTATGCGAATGTATCGTTAAAGAACGATTTTCCAGGAACACTAAGGGATGGCAAAAATTAATTAAAATTTAAATAATGCTTAACTGAACATGGTAGACTGTAACTCCAGTTACAAAAGTAATGACACTGTACTTGTAAACTAGTTCACTCGTCACTTTACTCTATCGATTTGGAACCATGTCCTGTATATGCCAGGTGGAACTTCAGAACACTTTTCTCGACGATGAAATCGCTTTCGCCACACGCAGTCTGCCGTCCAATAAATCACCAGGAATGAACGTGATGACGTAAGAATTTTATAAACAATGGTGGGAAGTTATCTACGCATATTTTTCCGAGTTCGCACGCGACGTTTCAACAAAATGAGAACTATGCAGCTTGCATAAGCAAGATGGCGCTGTGTTACTTCACAACAAAAACTAGCCCCGAGTTAATGATAGACCGGTCAATCACGTTTTTTTTTACACCGAGTACAAAATTATTTATTATTAAGCTGTGTGCACTTCGTCTGGAACAAGTCGTACGTGACGTGACAGGCGAAAGATAAAAACATGTACTTTACGCATAATCATATAGAGATGTGCTATCATAATGAAATCCTTATTGTTGAGTCTCAGCTCTCCTTCCTTCACATCGTCCCTGAAAAAGCCTCTGATACGTCTATCTCACAAACGAGTAAATTTTTTTTTTTTTTTAACACATTGAGGTCTGCGCACATTTACTGGCTCTTAAGTGAGTCACCTATATTCACTACTGCAAGAACACCGGTTCTGTTGGTGTGTGTGTTGGAACTCACCATCGTCCTATTGGTCCATACCACACCGGACACTACACTGTACTTTACCGCGTTCATTATTGGCCGGTCTTCAACCAATGGAGAGCCCAGCTGACTTTGACACAGTCAAATGTTCTTTATTGTATAAAAGGATTTACAATTAATCATGTCCCTTTGAGTGGCTATAAAAAAAGAAAATCTACCGTTAGCAATATCATTGTTACAGCGCTGTCGTGTTCTTATGAGGTAATGTTAAACACTAGCTGAACATGCAAGTTTTGTTCTGAACAACAAAAATTTTTCAAATTAACTTTGCTCGAACTACACCCGAGCGTACTCTAAAAAATGTTAAGCACTTGCGAAAGTAGTCTTGTGCATACTCCAGTCACGGTTACTTCTAACTTTTCTGAAGCCCCCATTTCATACAAAGATTAGCTGAGTCTAGAAAATTATATCAAAGGGACAACGCACTNCTGAGTCTAGAAAATTATATCAAAGGGACAACGCACTGCATTCGTGTGCACTCGGTGTAATAATATTCTGCATAAAAAAATTTCACTAGGCATTACAAAAACGCATAATTTCTCTNATTCGTGTGCACTCGGTGTAATAATATTCTGCATAAAAAAATTTCACTAGGCATTACAAAAACGCATAATTTCTCTCCGTTTTAATTCATATTTAGTAAACAACTAAACATGGCATACATTGAATGATTTTTAAAAAAAAGGTTATATTTAAAAAGTGTGAAGAAACCACGAATGGACTACACAGTTACTTCCATGGCAAATATTTTCTATTAACATACTGGAGCTGTTGTCAGCGGAGTGTGTTCATGAACGAGTGAGTGAAGAGATTTGGGCAGCTCTTAACAACGAGGTCTTGAGAGCCGATGAAGGTNGGAGTGTGTTCATGAACGAGTGAGTGAAGAGATTTGGGCAGCTCTTAACAACGAGGTCTTGAGAGCCGATGAAGGTAAAGCGAGGTCGGAATGGAGCAGCGCTGGAATGAAAGGGGAGGAAATTGAAGATATCCGAGAAAACCCGCCCACCAGCGGCACCGTTCAGCACGATTCCCACATGCGAAAATCCGGGAGCGACCTCGCCGGTAATCGAACCCAGTTCGCACACGTGGGAGGCGAGTAGTCTTGCGACTACACTGCCGCGGCACCCGGAGTGTGTTCATGTATACATNACAGTTCGCACACGTGGGAGGCGAGTAGTCTTGCGACTACACTGCCGCGGCACCCGGAGTGTGTTCATGTATACATCACCTACGTTGGGGGGAGAGGGGAGACATCACTGTAGCTATGGAAACAGCTGTAAACAGGAATACCTTCAGAACTGCCAAAACAACTGCACTCGTTCGTAACATAGATTATAAGACTGGCCACAGTTACTGTTGGCAGTCATTAGACAACTGTAGTTTCTTAACGAGGCCAACGAGTGGGTTTCCACGATGCAAAATAGTATGTTTTGAGTATTTTTGTCAATATAGTCCCGTCTTTCGCCGGTGCCGATAATGTGTTTTGCATGCCAAGGATGTCCCATACCAATACATTGACTTTAAATTACTTGATTAATGTTGTAAACTAACGTCACTGTTCCACAAAAAATATTATTTTTCCTAAATTTAATATTTATTGTTTGCATAACCTGTTAACAATTTTTTGTTGACAACACTTAAAAATGGCAAAAATTATAACAAAATGTAACATGAAATTTTTTTGACACTTTTATGTATTGGCGAAGTTTTCGCAAAGCTAGACAATTAAGTTTAACACACTTAAAAAAATCAACGTTTCAATTGCAATTGAAGTGACAACTATTTCACGAAGAGATCAGGGTAATTACCCGCCAGTACTTTCTCCCGTGATTTTACATAAAAATATTTTTGACAGCGTGGGTTGGCCCATAGCGGCCATTGTTTTGAAAGGAAACATGCCCGCAGGGCCGCACACAAGCACAGATTCCTCTCCCCAGTCAACCCTTCTGAAAAATGCAAAAAGAGAGAAACAGAGGGATGGGAGAGGGAGAGAGAGAGAGAGACACACACAGAGAGAGAGAGACGACCGAAGAGCGAACATGTATCGCTTGACCACAAATAAGCTTTATGCGGTTGAAAGGCGAGGTCCAAAACTACCACCAACTCTCCACACCCCCTCCCNCGCTTGACCACAAATAAGCTTTATGCGGTTGAAAGGCGAGGTCCAAAACTACCACCAACTCTCCACACCCCCTCCCCCCACAACCATAAAAAACTTATTATCCCAAACTCTTCCCCACTTTATGATGTATTTTGGCAAAACGTTCCTCCACCAAATAAAATCGTCACAAAAGAAAAAAAAGGGAGGGGAGAGAGAGAAAGTCGTTTAACGCTTTCGGACAAAATACTACCGACCAGGCCGCGTGTGGGCTGGAACTGCTGCTTTGTTGGATTATTGACAAAGAGCGGAAAAATTCACGGGTTCAGTAACCTGAAGGCTAGATTTCACAGTACTATATACACTCCTGCAGCTGTCAATGTTGTCCGTNCGCTTGACCACAAATAAGCTTTATGCGGTTGAAAGGCGAGGTCCAAAACTACCACCAACTCTCCACACCCCCTCCCACCACAACCATAAAAAACTTATTATCCCAAACTCTTCCCCACTTTATGATGTATTTTGGCAAAACGTTCCTCCACAAAATAAAATCGTCACAAGAGAAAAAAAAGGGAGGGGGAGAGAGAGAAAGTCGTTTAACGCTTTCGGACAAAATACTACCGACCAGGCCGCGTGTGGGCTGGAACTGCTGCTTTGTTGGATTCACGGGTTCAGTAACCTGAAGGCTAGATTTCACAGTACTATATACACTCCTGCAGCTGTCAATGTTGTCCGTTGGCCNGAAGGCTAGATTTCACAGTACTATATACACTCCTGCAGCTGTCAATGTTGTCCGTTGGCCATTGCCACAGAAAGTAGCCAGTTTTATACTTGAGTACACTCTCGTGATTCGGTCTTTATTTTTCCGCAGTTTTATTACAAGCGCTCAGAGTAAATACTTCCAGCTTAGACTATACAGTTCTTTGTACTACGTTCTCCATGATTATATCCCACTGTTAATTCCTGGCTCACAGCCCAATCATAAAAAATCGAATGAATAAAATAAAAAAATGCTTTGTCCTGCAGTAATATCAATCTCAGAAATTTAGGGATGTTATAATTTCCTACTTGTTCTTGGTACCATGTTGCATTTCGAAATGGTACACCTTCATGTAGCGAAAAAAATTGTTAAATCTGACACCTCCTTACAGAATCTGGACGAACCACATGTGAAACCGCGAAATTATCTGGTCATAAGTAATTTTCTAAGTTTGAAATATTTGTAGAAGTTATAATTTCACAAGACGTTTCGTATATACGTAACTGTAGGGTAGTTAATATTTTTGTTATACAATCTGAGTTAAGAATATGAAGGCGTAATTCCGGATTCCCTTGTATGAAATTTTTTTTCCTTAAAGAACAAATACACACTAACATGTTCTCATATTTTTTTTTGTCCCC
>NQII01002887.1:122359-135793 GCA_002778355.1 Clitarchus hookeri | reverse complement strand
CCCCCCGGTTTTGTTGAGGATTTTCCAGGAACACTGTAAGAAATTACAACAGGCGTTACCAAAGTTAAAAACAGAAGTTTTTCATCAAATTATCCCCAACGCCGTGCAAAATGAAAACAATCTTAAATACATTTTAAAAATTAGACACTACAGCGTTCTTACCTTAAGTCATGCATCAACGCCTCTTGAAGGAAAGACTAGCTAATCATCCCGCATGAACCAGTGCTAACGCCACGATCTGCAATTTCGGGTGGAAAATATGGAAAAGAACGTTTACTTTGCTTGCATTATTCATTATTCAACCTGCCTTCCCCGGCGGCCCAGATATTAGTCCTCTTGTTTGACACGCTGTCTAATTGGATCTGCATTAGTAATCTGTTATTGGCGACGGGCCGCGGAAGGTATCATTTATCCAAAATGTTGAGTCCGCTGTCACCAACCTATGTGGGAGGGGCATTTATTGAACCGTTCAGAATCAGCACAGAGCTTGAGGAGTATGCTTCGGGTTTCATAGATAGAGATACACGTGTGAGAAAACCCCCATACTCCGTTCGCACCAGCAAGAACCCCGCGGAAAATATTAAACCCGCAGATACCGCCGACTATATATTTATAAATTAACAGAAAATAGTAATATGTAGTGAGAATATAAATAATTATAACTATGTATACATTTATTTAACACATTAAATTATATACACCGTATATGAATATTATACGCCATAAGTATATTATATGGTAATATTAATATGTACCTAAGGCATATTAACTTTAATATAAATATATGTTATTGCATAGGGCGGCAATATCTGTGGGTTTAATATTTTCCTCGGGACCCTTACAGACTGAGGGTTTTCTCAGGGTGATCCCACGTTGCTCTTTTAAAAAATATATAAAATACTTTTCTGGATTAATTAAATTGGTAAAATTGTACTGTGGACGACCGCTTCTCCATTCTCAGCGACGAGCTGACCTACTCGCGGCCAAACAATTCCCAGAACCTCGATATCTTCCACTGGACAATTGGCGGGTTGAAATGCGTTTCCTAGAATAATATGTCTAAATATTCATAATTTCGTAAATTGCAGTAAGCCTTCTGACCTAAGTAATTTCTCCTACAGTCTGATTTTTTTAAAAATTCTAATAGGGTAAAAAAAACCTCATGTGAGTAAACATGGGTATGTTTGACATTTTTTCGCGAATTTATTGCTTATGTGTTTGCATAATGCGAGGTTTTATATCATCGTGGCATCACGAGGGGCTGATAGAGCGCAAGCATGTTAGCAAGCATCATAACTCTTCCTGGGCATTATGGAAGTGCACGAAGTTTGTCGCAAAAATTAACATCGATAATAGTCAGGTTAGCACTCGCTTCTGGACTTCAAAAAAATTTNGTGCACGAAGTTTGTCGCAAAAATTAACATCGATAATAGTCAGGTTAGCACTCGCTTCTGGACTTCAAAAAAATTTACCGTTCGTATGTCTATAATACATTGGTATGGCTGGGCTGAAATATTGCAAACGTATGCGTATGTATCTCTGCAGGTTAATAAAGAACTGAGGACTATTGTAGAATCGGTATTCAGCTCTGATATTATGTCGCGNCGTATGTATCTCTGCAGGTTAATAAAGAACTGAGGACTATTGTAGAATCGGTATTCAGCTCTGATATTATGTCGCGTACTGTGTATTTGCAAAAAAATGTTATTAGGAGACTGGGCATTCGTTTTTTTCAATGGTCAGGTCCTTGGTGTGTAAACATAGACGTTTCCTCTGAAGGTGCGAATTTAATAATACTTTTAACACTTATTATTTTTTCACTTCGGAATATAGCGTCGATTCGGAAATATAAATATGTAGCACTTTTCGGGCCATGAAGTGTATTATTTTAAGTTAGTAAAAAGGCATATTTTTTTCCTATTTCTGTAATGGGCGGTCTTTTTTCTCTTGCCTTAATTATGTGTATATATATATATATATATATATATATATATATATATACACACATATATAATACCTAAATATTTTCGGTTCAAAAATGTCTTAGGGTTTTCCGCCGGAGCAAGGGTTGGTTTGTTTATTCATGAAAGGATGTTTACATTCGTATTTTCGGAAGTGAGCGGATCGAATGATGGACTCAAAAACAAGATGAAGGACTCAAAAACAAGATGATGGACTCAAAAACAAGATGACGGACTCAAAAACAAGATGACGGACTAAAAGAAAAGATCAAGGTAGAAGGTCAAGGTCACATCTGGTTCACTGCTAGATTCCATATCCAATATGGCGGTCGTCCTGATGTCAGACACCCATGCCCCAGAACCCCCATTATCTATCTACTAACAATACACTTAAATATTTTGTAGCGGCACAAACTGTTTTGTTTCTTTTCACCCTGCCTAACGTTTTTGTTGGGAGATCAAAATTTTTTGTAGCCACTTTAACGGTGGCAACAAATATTTTGGGTTCACGAAAATAACTATTTGCCAGGGTGAATACCATTAAAACACTTCGCGGTCACATTATTATTTTTGTCAATGTACAAAATTTTTCAACACTGAAAAATAATAACCTGCAGGGAAGTGACAGATGAAGAATTCTGTGATATGGTTACAGCGCGGAAGCAACTATTCTTCTGTACAAGCAGACCTCTGAGCCAATAATACACATGCAGCAACATTCAACCCGGCCACTGCCTCCACGGGGACAATAAGTAACCAATGAGCAACTGATATGTATGGCTGCACTTTGGAATGCAAAGCCTATCCTACAGATCAGTCTTAATGAACACATTTTTCCAAATCATCGTTGTTAGAGCTACGATCGGACGTAGGCCCCAAAAGGGGACATTGCCTGTTTTTTCATCATCAAACTAGTATCCTCCCCTTCGTCGAGGAGGCTGTGGTACCCGCAGCCACATGGGCGTGATGCTCTACGAAACCACTAGCGCGGCAGGGAATCTTTTTTCCTCTGTGATTTAATTGCGTTCGTCCCAGATTTCCATCCGCGGCGCGGCATTCGGCTTTAATGAAATAGCAACATTCCAGGAGCTGACGCGACCGCCCTCGTGTTAGGCCCAGTGGGCGGAGCGTCAACNGGCTTTAATGAAATAGCAACATTCCAGGAGCTGACGCGACCGCCCTCGTGTTAGGCCCAGTGGGCGGAGCGTCAACCAAGAGGTGTCGTTTCTCCGGGCCACTATCTCCCCTCCCTCTTCATTTTCCACTATGCCCCTCCCAACGATTGTAGTCCGGAGCTTTTCCCACGCCGTATTACAAATCGACCAGTGGCGTGTGANGGCTTTAATGAAATAGCAACATTCCAGGAGCTGACGCGACCGCCCTCGTGTTAGGCCCAGTGGGCGGAGCGTCAACTAAGAGGTGTCGTTTCTCCGGGCCACTATGCCCCTCCCAACGATTGTAGTCCGGAGCTTTTCCCACGCCGTATTACAAATCGACCAGTGGCGTGTGANTCCACTATGCCCCTCCCAACGATTGTAGTCCGGAGCTTTTCCCACGCCGTATTACAAATCGACCAGTGGCGTGTGATGAACTGTTGCAAGGTAAGCTGGCGTTAGCTCTGTGCTGTACCCTGTTGCTTGCTAGTCTACACACTTCCACCACTAAAACGTGGCTCGGCAACTGACGNCGTTAGCTCTGTGCTGTACCCTGTTGCTTGCTAGTCTACACACTTCCACCACTAAAACGTGGCTCGGCAACTGACGCCGCAGGATGTGTGTTATGGGTCCCTTGCTGCTCGCTTGTGAGTGGTCGGAATGCATTCAGTTTCCCCAAGCTGCACAGTGGTTACTGACTCCTGCTGCGTGCACCGAGAATGTACAGCAGTGAGCAAGCACCGGGTTACTTCGCAAAACTTCACCACGCGCCACTGACATCGACATATTGTAAAGGGGTTGGTCACCAAAATATCATTGTTTTATATTTGTACGGAATAGGCTTACCGCTCAACTATAGGCATTACTTACAAGGAGGGTTGAGCGAATGCGACTTCTTTTCTCATGAAACCATGCAACGGTTTGCCTCCGAAGCATGAAACAGGCGACACGTCTTTCAGTCCCATCAGTATTTGATTTTACAAAAACTTAAAAATTTGTTTACGTATAGCAGAGGAAAAATCATCAGGANCGTTAGCTCTGTGCTGTACCCTGTTGCTTGCTAGTCTACACACTTCCACCACTAAAACGTGGCTCGGCAACTGACGTCACAAGACGTGTGTAAGGGTCCCTTGCTGCTCGCTTGTGAGAGGTCGGAATGCATTCAGTTTCCCTGGGCTGCACTATGGGTACTGACTGACTCCTGCTGCGTGCACCGAGAATGTACAGCAGTGAGCAAGCACCGGGTTACTTCGCAAAACTTCACCACGCGCCACTGAAATCGACATATTGTAAAGGCGTTGGTCACCAAAATATCATTGTTTTATATTTGTACGGAATAGGCNCTTCGCAAAACTTCACCACGCGCCACTGAAATCGACATATTGTAAAGGCGTTGGTCACCAAAATATCATTGTTTTATATTTGTACGGAATAGGCTTACCGCTCAACTATAGGCATTACTTACAAGGAGGGTTGAGCGAATGCGACTTCTTTTCTCATGAAACCCTGCAGCGGTTTGCCTCCGAAGCATGAAACAGGCGACACGTCCTTCAGTCCCATCAGTATTTGATTTTACAAAAACTTAAAAATTTGTTTACGTATAGCAGAGGAAAAATCATCAGGANCTTCAGTCCCATCAGTATTTGATTTTACAAAAACTTAAAAATTTGTTTACGTATAGCAGAGGAAAAATCATCAGGAGACGGTGGGCAAAACACTGAGAACTTTAAAGGAAATGTGTTGTGTATGAAGGAAAACGCCGAAAAAGAACATTTATGAAACTTTTTTATATATCTCAAAAATGTAGTTACAAAGTTTTATATACGACCAGCAGAGTCATCAAAGTATACACCTTTATCCATCTTGGAAAAGCTTTAAATAATTTACCCTTGGAAATTTTTAACATTTATACAAAATCCCAATGAAAAATAATTAAAAATGCAATTGATTAAAATATTAAATCTGTTACAAAAATTACGTAACTTTTCACGCTAATTCACCTTTCCTCTTGATTAATTAAAAAGGAGGATAGTTGCCCCCTAAGTATGTTCTAAGGTATCTTGATTTCTGGTTTGTTTATTCCGTAAAGTGCCTATTTATACTAAAACGTAGCTGGACTTCTGGGTTCTCGAAGCACTTGCTTCTTCTATGCATTTTCATTGGTCAGTTCCAACACCACGCTGCGGCGCGTGGCTGAAAGTCGTCTGCTGGAAAGGTTTTGGAAGGAGTATAAAGAGGAGGGAGCGACCGCTGCGCCACCTCAACTTCGCTCGTGCAGTCTTAGAACGATCAGCTATCCAGCTGGACGTGACGCCCGATCATCCTCGGATGTGCCCCATTTCTCCGGCGTCACTAGGTATGATAAATCGGCGTACTTTTTAACGAAGTACGGGGGGCAATGTGACAACCAATCACAACGAAAACGAAAAATATGTTATGAACTTTCATAAAATTGGAACGAAAAAGAAAAATAATTTCATAAAAGCTCAGTTTTGACGGAGGTTGAAATAATTTCATAACATTTTATCATGTTATTCATTATGACAAATTCGTTGCAAAACCAAACCAAAGAATTTAATATGCAGTATTTGCCGTAGTGGACGTTGCCTTTATTTAAATTTCCATTTAATGTAGCACATTTAGTTATCAAATAACGAAAACAAACAAGATTATTTACACACAAAAGTTTTTACTGCTGGCTCACTAAATGAACATTTATTACACACCAGAATATTCACTGCAATCAAAGAATTTTTCTTATCAAAGCGAAAACGAAAGTTGAAATTTTTCTTTGTTCCTTGGTTTGAAAGCAGTGAGCATTTGTTATAGCGAAATACATGTTAATGAAATTCTGTTTTTAAAGCCAATTTTGAAGATCTAAACTTGAAACAAAAACCTTAGTGTGATAAATTATACTATCAAACTCTGTATTGAGGGAAATATAAAAAATGTTTTTCAGTAATGTTTTATTTAATTATTAAGTTTTTTGATCTTCCAGGAAACAGGCAATACATTAATGTTACAAAAGGCTTCGATAGCAATGAAGCACGTATTTTTCTGCTAAAAAAATCTCTGGTGGTAAATATCTTGCTTTAACGGGAACGCCAAAAAAAAAAAAAACTAATTACATTATAATATATTTTCCTATACTAAATTCTCACTGCTTTAAAACCAGGCAACAGACTCAAGACGAGCAGTGACTAAGATCATTCGATAACAGAAGTGGATATTAGGTAAAGTGTTTTTAAAGACAACTAAGCAGGAACTCTTTTTGCGATCATCTGGTGTCCCTAGCAATCACTAAAGTTCAACTAGACATTATCAGTTTGGACTAGACTCCATAGTCAGCGTGTATCCGTGTCGATTATGAGAGAGAGAGAGAGAGAGGAGGGAGGGAGAGAGAGAGAGAGAGAGAGAACTTCCATACCACGCAAATGTTTGTGTAAAATGTTGTTATCGTCATTGCACTTAGACACGCCGTGTACACAATGACTTTTTTAAAGACATGTGACGAAGTCATTCATTTCTGCCAGCAAGTAGGAGGAACCACTCAACAATATTTTACTGGGACTTAAAGAAAGGGGCAAATGTAAAAATGAAGTGTAACACAGATAAAATATATTATCAATTTGAAAAATGCCTGATATTTTTCATGGTGGTATAAAATGGTTAATGCGTACGATCACCGCGTCAAATAATTATCTGCATAACCCAAGCCCAAAGCCGCCAGTTCAAATACCATGCACTCTATAACGAGAATTTGTCAGAACCTGGTAATAAGATTCAAATCCTCTGTTAGTCTCCATTTATTCCTTTCGGGGGATAATGCCTTATTTTGTATTCTACTTTCCCTCCTTTATTTTTGTACTAAGTTGAACGGTTTTAAACGGATCGCATTTCTGGGAAAGGTCATCTGCTAACAGTGACGGGTTGTTTTAACATTAAAAAGGATAGTAAAATTGCTCGCCAATTTATTCGCGAACAAGCGAGACAGACTTCGAACACTTACACACTTGCGTTGCTTCTTCAACTGGATCGCAGTACTTCAAATAGATTTTGGACGGTTTAAAGTCAACAAAAAATCTACAGAAAAACGAGGATAGAAGAATCCCACGCTACCTGATCTGGGAATCGAGTATGCACAGGATTTTGGAGTCTACCCTGTAGGCCAATATTTTTACCTCTACTTATTACAAATTGCTGAACCGTTAGTTTACGGCCTTGAAAATAGTTGTGACGGGAAGAAACCATTATTAGAATTTTTAAGGCAGTTTTCACAATGAGGGTGATGAGAAAACTCAAAGAATAAATTCCCGATTTTTGTCCGCGGAATGTAATTCGTGAGTTAAAACTGTTGTTATACGGACACTGGAGATGCAGTAAATTTCACTGTTAAAATTACTCATAGCATTGGAAGTTACTGGAATTAAAATAAATCATTAACTGAGCCGTAATTTAGAGCCGCAGAGTTAATCATAGTAAATGATACATTTCAAGATAGCAATTGTCATTTGATTTGCATCTATCACGCATTGCGCAACTTGTTTATGTCGTGTCTGAAGTTTAATGACAACGTATTTTAGTTGAACCAAAGGAAGAAAATCTGCACGACAAAAGAGGGGGGGGGGGGAAATTCAACCCATAAAAACTTACAAAACAGACCACAAAGTAATCAAACCAAATAATTTAATAACAGGCAGATAGTACAGAATACAGAAAACGAGTTAAATGATTCGGTCGTTGGAAATTGCATAGAAAATTTAATTAATAAACATTAAAATCAATATTTAAGAGAAAGAACGTGAAAGAAAATATTAACAAGGAAAATCCACAACGCAACCGTTCTGATGTCCGGCAAAGATCACACGCGTGAATACCTATGTCAAGTACACATATGCTAAGGACAGCAATACCAATCACGCACACATATATGCAAATTCTTGTAACAAGGTAGGGCATGAAGTTGCATAATGGAGCAATGAGCAATGAGCTGGAATATTCTTCAGACGAGGTGGATGGTGCTGGCATAAAATGACAGAGCGTGTTTGTAAATGATTGCACAATCCGGCGGGTATTTTCACAATTTCCACCGGATTCCGCCGGAGTGCGCAAGTGCCCAGCTGCATTAAGCAAAACATATTTTAGGCGGGAAATTTTGCTGGTTTTAAGAGAAATTCAGGAAATTTCAAGGAAAAAAAAATTTTTTTTAGAGAAATTCTGGAAATTTTGGCCGTTTTTTGATGGAAAAAAGAATAATTTTTAGGTTAAGGTCAAGGTGGTGGTTGTCCGGCGTCCAATTCCCGACTCTCCTGTCCGAGATCCACCATTATCTATCTACTTATAGTATCAATTCTCGAGTATGTGCCTGATTGTTACATCTGTCTTGTAAAATACCAGGTTCTCAATTTATATAGGCTGTTCATGGTAAAGTGAGCACTTATGAAGCCCTAGTTACTTTTTCCTTTGATACATTTTTTTAATGATTTAACTACCTCATAAAATAAATATTGCCTCTTAAGTAATAAACACAGTATGTTTATTCGACCTCACTCGGAAGTTAATGTCTAAGGCTAAAATAAAATTAATTTATTGACTTTTTCCAAATGAGAGGGCTTCCAGAAATGCTCACTTTGCTGTTACTAGTGTATACTATACAAATCCTTAATTATGGTTAATTTCATATAAGAAGGCCACATTCTGACAGTCAGTGAGTGGCGACGTAATGTATTCAAAACAAACAATGCGCCATTTACAAAATCCTGTATTAGCTGATGCACGAACGAACAGAAATTAATATTACGTCGGCTATTCTGGGAGCAGTGCCGACGCACATCAGACAAGCAGAAAATACGCGGATAAGAAAGAGTTCGTAGATTAATTAATACATTTTATTTTACGTGGTCATAAAACAGGAGTTTTAGTTTTAGAAAAGAAAACTTCGTAATAAAATAGTAACGTATGTGTGTTGAAAATGAGATGCACAATAAAACGATCCGTATCCAAACGTAAGGAAAAAATCGAAACCTTTTTCAAGTTTCCAGACTCTCCAACCATGTGCTGCCATCTCGTGAGGGACAGACGCGCCATCTGTTACAACACGCCCTTCCACGCTATGTCTTATCTATATCCCGAACTACACCCAGAAACATATTATAGTTTTGTTGTTTAGAATAACGTATTTACGCGCATATNTCGTGAGGGACAGACGCGCCATCTGTTACAACACGCCCTTCCACGCTATGTCTTATCTATATCCCGAACAACACCCAGAAACATATTATAGTTTTGTTGTTTAGAATAACGTATTTACGCGCATATACAAATGGTTTTGTTTTCCCGCGAGCTGTGTATAATTTTTAAAGTAACATATATTTCATGTACAATGATTTGGGGTACAAGCAATTTATATTCGGCCGGTAATCGTTCGTCTACGTAAATTATACGCCATATTATTCTCTCAAAACCCATCTCCTTGTCTCCGTGGAAAGTAAGACAAGCGTGAATAGTTTTTAAGCAATTGTAACGTTATTCCACGTCACATATTTCCAACTCGAATATATTAGCTANATCCATCTCCTTGTCTCCGTGGAAAGTGAGACAAGCGTGAATAGTTTTTAAGCAATTGTAACGTTATTCCACGTCACATATTTCCAACTCGAATATATTAGCTATAACGTCCAAAGTGTGATAATAGATACAACAGACCGTCTCGCAAATGTTAACCCAAATTCACTATCTCGGACAAATTAAAAAAGAGTTAGCAAATATTTAATTATTTGCAACATTTTATATTTTTACTTTTATAACATACTTATTTTTTTAGACAGATGTCAGTCTTAAAATATCTTAAAATTTGTTTAGCATTACAATACAATAAGAAGTGGATTAGCTGATAGCGTGTTGATAAAAAATACAGCCCCGACTTGACGACCAGCTGATGGCGGAAGGATACGTTGTCAGATGTAAACAGTGGCACTACTTTCACAGACCTGTCAAAAAGTGGCCTTCTTATATGGTACAGAATATAACGTAGGTATACTATAAATAAATACTTGAGTTCCCCTCTCCCACAACCTTTATTTTTATTCTTTCTTAAAAAACATATAAAAAAGTTTTAACTAATGTATTTAAAACGTATCATAACATTATATGCTTATACATACCCAACTTCATGAACCCGCCTATGTAATCTATGCTATAGTTCTCCAACTCACCTGAAACAAGAGAGGAAAAAAACAATCAAAACACTGGTTCTGAAAACAATGTGATAAACAGTTGCCACTATGTTTTAAACATAAAAGTCTATGAGTGTAAATAATAANAGCAATCAAAGCACTGGTTCTGAAAACAATGTGATAAACAGTTGCCACTATGTTTTAAACATAAAAGTCTATGAGTGTAAATAATAATTTTCTGCTGCATTTTTTATTTCCTTCTTATAATATCCACACAAACATATGCATCTGAGAAACGCAAAGTCTATGTTTATTTCATACATTTTATGTACANCTTCTTATAATATCCACACAAACATATGCATCTGAGAAACGCAAAGTCTATGTTTATTTCATACATTTTATGTACAATGGATGCCATGTTTTACATTACGCTGTGAAAACAATGATGATGAGTTAAGGACAAAGAGAATGAAATTTTCGATAGGCAACACACACAGACACACGTACATACACACGCTCATGTATATATACATATATACGAATACACAAATACATACCTATATACACATACACGCGCATATATAAATATGCATACACATACACACATCCGCACGCAATTATCACCCAATGTTTAGTTTCAAGGAATTTACGGATTGATTATATCAAGTGATGGCAGATCTGGAATGACAAGAAAGATTAAAACGCCATTAGGTAAGTGGGTTTGCAAACTAGGATGTAAATCTAACATTTTTACAAATAATACTTTGTTTTCCATTACAGACTACATTGTTGATGGTCTCGAGTATTTTTCTTCAAATATTTTACAACACAGCATGAAACAAAGGTAATATACTATCGGTGTTTGTTCTGTGCTCAAAGAAACGGAAGAAACTATTATCAAAATGTAATCCGAACTAGAGAACAGAGAACAGAGCCTCTCTGCTGTAGGGTTTGCAATGTAGAAACATTTATTTCTTACAAGTAGTGCCGTTAATTTACAGGTTCACAACACTAGCGAGAAATTGTGTCGATAGAAGTACAGTCCAGACCGAAAATTAGTCAGTTCGAGAAGTAGTAAGTTTATCCTTCACTGAAAAATGTTAAAATTAATTGCACGTCCCTTGGTAAGTAGACTATAGAGTATTCTTAACGTAAAGGTAGTAAAAAGCGTTCAAAAAAATTACAGTATATTTTCATAAGCATTCGCGTAGTTATCTACAAATTTTTAACAAAATGAAAAATTTTAGAGCAAGAAATCATTTATATCGAAAAGTAAATACAATAAAAAAAAATTGGATAGGGTTTAACTGCGCATACGTTTTTTTTTTTGGTGAAAAATTACCCTTCTGCAATAAAAAAATACCCGACTTTACTAAATAAATTGAACATCTCTGTNAAATTAATTGCACGTCCCTTGGTAAGTAGACTATAGAGTATTCTTAACGTAAAGGTAGTAAAAAGCGTTCAAAAAATTACAGTATATTTTCATAAGCATTCGCGTAGTTATCTACAAATTTTTAACAAAATGAAAAATTTTAGAGCAAGAAATCATTTATATCGAAAAGTAAATACAATAAAAAAAATTGGATAGGGTTTAACTGCGCATACGTTTTTTTTTGGTGAAAAATTACCCTTCTGCAATAAAAAAATACCCGACTTTACTAAATAAATTGAACATCTCTGTTTATAAAAATTATTGTACCTGGTACTTTCGAAAACATCTTTGAGAATTCCAGTCATCGTCAATATTATTTCACAGGCTATTAATTAAATTCATATATATATATATATAGTATATATATAATCCTTAATGATCAAAATGGAGTAGCAATTGCCGTTAAGCATCAACTGGTTCGACTGACGGCCATGAGGGGCATCACAAGTCCATCAAAAGCTGTATAATTAGCTCAAGTACGAAAGCTACCTATGAATCACACAACGCAGAAATTCTGCGTATGTCGCATACTTCGACCAAACCCTATAACGAAATTACCCAACGTTCTATCGACATGGCGTCAGGTCGTCTGCCAATAGACGCTCGACAACTGAAATCCCGAACATCACGCACGCCTATATGAAACCGTACACAAAATGCTGTACCCAGTAAGACACTGTGATTTCAAGAACCACGCGCAACCAATCAAATGCACGGACACAACTGATGATAGCTCCTGTATATTTCTTCATTCTGATCCTATGTAAAAGGCCTCTGTGTAATTGTCGGTTCTGAGACTGCATTACAGTAACCGACTAACTTTCCTATTATTTGGCAACTTGTCGATTCTTTACATACATAAAAGGAGCGAAGCTGTATCTGCAGTAAAGGCACCTACATTACTTGCTGCTTCTGTGTACTTTTCTATTATATGCGTACATCTATGTAACCGACATGTAGAGACACTCGTGAATCGCGAAAAGATTTTGAGTTTACGTATCTCCCAAAACACTGTAGCGTCCTCATCATTTTGTGAAGGATGATAGCGTTTTTTACTCACTCCGGCATTTTGGAGACTCGCCATAAATATTCAGTCTTAAGAGTGTGAGAAATTGCAATTTTCCCAGAGAAATGGGAAAGTATATTCAAACACATACGCCATCCAATAATGAATGAGAATTTGCTGGTATTTGCACAGTATGCTGGAAGAAAGGAAGCAGTCAATATGTTCCCGGGATAAACCATCATCTGTACCGACACGTTTTGTCGTTTCTCGTCACTTGTATATTCTGTGTATTTGTCAAAAGCACCGATATGTCCTGTCGCTTCGAATGAACATGCACTCCTTGTCGCGTCTCCGTCATAGACTAAAGGTGAGGTAGACAGATTATTCGTCTTCTGCGCAGGTACCCAACATTGACCTACCTCAAACCAAAACAACTGTCAAAGTCACATGGTCAACAATCATACACGTGTTTGTTAATATATTATTTTTTAAAGGATAAGTACTTTTGTATGAATAAAATACTTTCACCAATTTGAATTTAATTAATCTGTAATACAAACTCGAAATAGGAAGTATACAAACATCTCAAAGCACTTGTTTACCAAACTGTGTTCTAACATCAAATCCAATCAACGCCGTCGTGTTGGCAGAAATGCAATATAATGTTGGGTCTGCGTATGTGTCCATTCCCGGCTGCTAC
>NQII01002887.1:71021-112791 GCA_002778355.1 Clitarchus hookeri | reverse complement strand
TAACATGCGTGTACTAGGTAGCTTATTGTAAGCGTGGTGACAGAGATTTCGCAGAGGAGCTGACCGATCGCAACCTTTCGATAATCTACAGACAGATTCGAAGTTCTTTGTGGGTGCGTGTGTTTGTATATTGCCGTCACCTGTGAGTGAAGCTGTTTACCCACTACGCAGATCCAGTGCTAACTCTCGCCCTCTAATGCTGAACGTTTACAGTTATCTTGCTATAGTTAAGCGTTAAAATATTTGCCATCCAATCAGAGACGTAGCACTATACATTATAGCGGTTTAGAGAAATTGCCGATGAAAATTATTGAGATAAACATCACATTTCAGAGACGCGCCCTAAAAATTCTTCACGTCACGTAAATAGATATTTAGTTTAGAAAAACACGCTCTGTGGATTCATTGTCGAAATTGACATTTTCCTGGGGCGGCGGAGTCGAAGCTGCTAGGGCGCTCGCCTCCCACCACGGACAACCGGGTTCGTTTTCCGGCGGGGTCATTCCCAGGTCTCCGGACGATGGCCATGGTAGGAAGGTTTTCTTGGGGATCTCCCGTTTCCCGCTCTGCTCCATACTCACCTCGCTTCACCCTCATCGTCTCTCAAGAACCCAATGTTAAGAGCCTCCCAAACCACAGAGTAAATAAGAATACAGAGGTGAAATAGCCGCTTAATTCGTGAATTCCAGTAGCAAACGCCACCAAAATGGCGTCACTGGTCCAGAATGGCGCCATTGGTCAGCAACAAGTCGCAACGCCGTTCGCCAATCAGCACCTGGTGACTTCCTTGCCAGCCAGTAGCCCAGCTAAAAGGGCATATTTCGCAGCAAGCGGTAGCCAATCAGACACAATGCCGGTTCCCAGACACTCGCGCAACCAATCAGAGANAGGGCATATTTCGCAGCAAGCGGTAGCCAATCAGACACAATGCCGGTTCCCAGACACTCGCGCAACCAATCAGAGAATGAGTACGCCAATATCAAAGAAACCACCACGCCAGTTCGTCTCCGTGTATTTATTTACTCTGTGCCTAAACCTCTTCACTCCAATTGGATATTTTCCTATGGGTTATTCATGGTAAAGTGAGCAATTTTTAAGACCCTCCCAGTATATATTGACTAATAATAAATACATTTTATTGCAGTCTCCATCAGTAACTTTTGANAGGGCATATTTCGCAGCAAGCGGTAGCCAATCAGACACAATGCCGGTTCCCAGACACTCGCGCAACCAATCAGAGACAAAGAAACCACCACGCCAGTTCGTCTCCGTGTATTTATTTACTCTGTGCCTAAACCTCTTCACTCCAATTGGATATTTTCCTATGGGTTATTCATGGTAAAGTGAGCCATTTTTAAGACCCTCCCAGTATATATTGACTAATAATAAATACATTTTATTGCAGTCTCCATCAGTAACTTTTGANCATTTTTAAGACCCTCCCAGTATATATTGACTAATAATAAATACATTTTATTGCAGTCTCCATCAGTAACTTTTGAGAGTAGTGAAATGAATACGCTCTATTTATTAGTCACGTGGCAGTGTTTATATTAAAAAGTGGCAGAAAGATAGAAATTGACTGAAAGGAAAAATTTAGCAGGGTCTTAAAAAGTGCTCACTTTACCGTGAATAGCCTATACCTTGGTCGACCTCTTGACAACGGTTGAGGTGTCACGTCTCGGCAGAGAGCGGTTAGAAGCGCCTGCTTAATTGGGCGGCCCGATTGACATAACTTCGCCTCGCAAGCCTTTGTGTTCCGCACATTGGACTCAAACCACAAGCACGAACTAAAACTGACCATTCGTCGCGGCGTTGTTCGCTGCCTGTGCACGTCGAACTATGACGTCGCCAACTGCCGTAATGCCAGGTCGTGCAGATTGCAGCGCTACCAGAACATCGTTGAAGACTAGAGCGCGCAATTGTTAGGGATAGTGAAATTTCACGAAAAGAATTCAAGGCAAATAATTCAAAACACCGTAGGGTCGTTTACCTATCATGGCTGGCTGAATTACTTTTTTACTCGTGCTAACTATATGCACACGAATTACGAAGAAGCCATACCGATGATGCCGAATTCTGAGTGACACGGTCGAATATAAAAAAGCCATCTCAAGCAGACAGCAACCAACGGCAATAGACGAACTGCTGTTGGGTGCTTATGGTATTGAAGTCTACCGTGTTCTCATATTTTTTCACGAAAAATCACTAGCTCTAGCAATAGCGCATTGACAAAAATAATTTCATTTGTTAAGAAAAGAAAATATTTTTTAATTTCCGTGTTGCTAAATTTATAATTAATTTTAAGCTCGCAGGGGATAAAAGCGGCTTGTATTTAACACGTTCAGTCCTCGTGTCCNTGCTAAATTTATAATTAATTTTAAGCTCGCAGGGGATAAAAGCGGCTTGTATTTAACACGTTCAGTCCTCGTGTCCATGATCTAGGAAAAGGATATTTATGGCCGGAACTGTACACTACAATTAATCAGCGGCCGGTGTTTCGAGCGTCTCCCTTGTAAGAAATGTGATTGGTTGAAGCTCCTGCATCTCTCATTTGGGAATGGCTGACGTCGACATCGACGAACACGCATTANCTACAATTAATCAGCGGCCGGTGTTTCGAGCGTCTCCCTTGTAAGAAATGTGATTGGTTGAAGCTCCTGCATCTCTCATTTGGGAATGGCTGACGTCGACATCGACGAACACGCATTACGGTTTTCACCGGTTGCGAGAAGTTACACAGGTACAGCGCCGGTCAAAAAATGTATCGATTGCAACACTTGAGCTCGTTGAGTTGAGAGATTTGGGCGAGTCTTAAACAACGAGGCCTTGAGAGCCGATGAGGATGAAATGAGGTGAGAATGGAGCAGCGTCGGAATAAAAGGGCGGCGGAAACGGGAGAGCCCCGAGAAAACCCGCCGACCAGCGGCATCGCCCGGCACGATTCCCACATGCGAAAATCGATACATTACACGTCGTCCATTTCCCTTTCTCTTTTTGATGTCAGTACTTGGTAAATGAGTTTACTTGTTTCTTTTCTCGTTCACACTGACATGTTTTACCATAATAATTACGTTTCTCGTTTGTTTTACCATCAGTGTTAATATCAGTTCTACGCATCAGAGTAATTTTGCCTAATAAGGTTAATCCAAGTTGAGAGTAATGCAAATAAAGTCAGGGTTGTAGATGTGTTGTCTTTGTCTTAATAATCCCTTCCGGCAGGGAAGTTGGAGCACAATTAAAGGNGTTTCTCGTTTGTTTTACCATCAGTGTTAATATCAGTTCTACGCATCAGAGTAATTTTGCCTAATAAGGTTAATCCAAGTTGAGAGTAATGCAAATAAAGTCAGGGTTGTAGATGTGTGCTATGCACGCCACCCATGCTCTTAAGGGCTGCATTCACGTAATTACCGTCCAATTGCATACAGGGGTGGGGCCTTATGACCCCTTGGGGACACGCGACACGGAAACCTTCCAACATCATGAATTTTTAAAGTGTAGAGGAAGTAATTTCTTACTGAAATGATAGCTGCAGGGACAGAGTTCTGTTGTACATGTGTGTTTAGCGTTTCTACATGCAAATTATAAAATTAGAATGTATATGTTCCTCCCCATCCCCCTATTTTCCGGCACGTCACATCTGCCACACAACAAAACACAATAACTTGTTGGGTGGAATGGAAGATGGATTGGGGGGGGGCAAAGATTTCGCACTAAATGTTAGCAAGCTGCAAGCTGTAGTGTGTTTCTTCCATTTATACGACTGCGACTCGGATCTGGAGTTTTCCCCGCCCTTTCAATCCGGCGCTGCTCCACACTCACCTCAACCACCCTCATCGGCTCTTAAGACCTCGCTGTTTATANCCCGCCCTTTCAATCCGGCGCTGCTCCACACTCACCTCAACCACCCTCATCGGCTCTTAAGACCTCGCTGTTTATAACCGCCCGAATATCTTCACTCACTCACTATACGACTGAGACATCGTTGGGGCCACCCGGTTTCCGCGAAAAGATTCCACGACTAGTTGTATTCCAAAACACGTTAGTTCACAACCAATATCGTGGTTGGATGATTTTTACTCGCACGCGACTTGAGGTCTGCCAGCCAATCACGGACGTTAAGTGTCAGGATACCTTTATTCTGATTGGCCCAGCCCAGTACAATATGTCTTCTCACAGAGAGACGCGATCATTAGCCGAAGAAAATGTGCACGCGTGCACGTAANTATCTTCACTCACTCACTATACGACTGAGACATCGTTGGGGCCACCCGGTTTCCGCGAAAAGATTCCACGACTAGTTGTATTCCAAAACACGTTAGTTCACAACCAATATCGTGGTTGGATGATTTTTACTCGCACGCGTCTTGAGGTCTGCCAGCCAATCACGGACGTTAAGTGTCAGGATACCTTTATTCTGATTGGTCCAGCCCAGTACAATATGTCTTCTCACAGAGAGACGCGATCATTAGCCGAAGAAAATGTGCACGCGTGCACGTAAGATGTTGTGAAGTCTAGCCTATCCGTAAATATTTTCACACGAACCATGTGGCCTTAGACATCGTTAATCCCAAACAAACTTCCTGTAGGACTCCGTTCCAATAGTAAATTTACTGTATACAAACGTTTGAAATCCGTACAGTCAATCCGAAGAAGGACATCGCTACATACAGAAGCTATCACTAGAAATGATGGAAAATAGCAAACATTTTTTGAGCCAACATAGTTACTATAACACCCTAACATGTTTATTATTTCATGATTGGATGACCAAGGTTTTAACTCGGCTAAGTTGTTTGCAGACCAATCACAAACGTTCTGCCTTATAGTACCAGAATCTTCATTGGCCCAGTGAAATGGGGTAGTNAGTTGTTTGCAGACCAATCACAAACGTTCTGCCTTATAGTACCAGAATCTTCATTGGCCCAGTGAAATGGGGTAGTGACTTCATACATGCATAGCAGCCAGTAAGGAAAGAAAACTGTCGGACAAGTGTACATTACGTTGAATCCTAGCAAACAATGAACGTTTCCCGCGACAGACCATCATCTCTACATAACGCATACTATTACGATGAGATATGAAATAAAAGTCTGAAACAAGTAGGATAGTGAACGAAAATTACTTTTCGCATAAGGTATAAAATTTTTTATTTACATTTTTTTCCGTACAAACCTCAAAATTAAACCAAATTAATACTTTTAGACTATAGCTTAAAATAATTGCTAATATTATTAGACTGCCGTGAAAAGTATTTCTTGGGAAGTCTGTAATGCTGTTCGCCCGTAGTTAAATTTTTTTGCTTTTGAGATAAAACTAAAAGTCAAAATAGCAGGAAATCAAACACTTTCTGTAGGTAAACTAAGAGTCGAATATTTACACAAACAGCAACAAGCCACTCTTGTACCGTTTTTTTTTTTTGTATTTGTACATGTAATTATTTGGAAACTAGTTGCGTGAGATATTTTTGTAACACTACAAATATGTCTTGCTGTACGAAATGTTGTACAAAATTGAAAAATATTTAAATTAAATTATTTTCTACAACTGTTACAGGTATTTATTAAAAAATATTTTGAAAGTTACGCTCCTTTCTGGAAAAAAAAAAATTTACCTGCAGCGCATTTCAAATTTTTTATAGAACTCGATTAAAATTTCCATAATCATCCGAACGCCACTATAAATTACTTGCAGAAACCAGAATTTAATATTTAAAGAAGTATTTGGAACTGAAATGGCTTAGTTTGATAAAATGTCTTCTCTCGAATCCAAATTAAATAATTTATTTTCTGGCAGTTCAGGTAGTTTATGAAGTAGTTTCAAATAAGTTCTGCATCCACTGTACTGGTACACTACTGGATGCTGTGGATGTTACGAAAGCCGCTCAACGTCAATTTCAGCGATCGCCGTTCCCACTCGTCGACAGACATGAGTAACTATTAGCACAAAGAAGATGAATTTCCTTGCCCGCCTCCTGCAAGAAGAGAGCGGGGTTGGGGAAAAAATCTGATCTTCAATTTTCATTCACAAGGAAAGTGCGGAGTGATTCTATCTTCTTTTCCCATTTACCTCTTCCTTTTCTTATTCTTCTCAATTCCTTCCTCTCCCCCCCATCCCTCACCACGCGATGGTGTAATTTCCGTGCGGCAAAGCGAAAAGCTGGCGCAAAGCTGGGGAAGGGNGTACGTTGAATCCTAGCAAACAATGAACGTTTCCCGCGACAGACCATCATCTCTACATAACGCATACTATTACGATGAGATATGAAATAAAAGTCTGAAACAAGTAGGATAGTGAACGAAAATTACTTTTCGCATAAGGTATAAAATTTTTTATTTACATTTTTTTCCGTACAAACCTCAAAATTAAACCAAATTAATACTTTTAGACTATAGCTTAAAATAATTGCTAATATTATTAGACTGTCGTGAAAAGCATTTCTTGGGAAGTCTGTAATGCTGTTCGCCCGTAGTTAAATTTTTTTGCTTTTGAGATAAAACTAAAAGTCAAAATAGCAGGAAATCAAACACTTTCTGTAGGTAAACTAAGAGTCGAATATTTACACAAACAGCAACAAGCCACTCTTGTACCGTTTTTTTTTTTTGTATTTGTACATGTAATTATTTGGAAACTAGTTGCGTGAGATATTTNCAAGCCACTCTTGTACCGTTTTTTTTTTTTGTATTTGTACATGTAATTATTTGGAAACTAGTTGCGTGAGATATTTTTGTAACACTACAAATATGTCTTGCTGTACGAAATGTTGTACAAAATTGAAAAATATTTAAATTGAATTATTTTCTACAACTGTTACAGGTATTTATTAAAAAATATTTTGAAAGTTACGCTCCTTTCTGGAAAAAAAAAAATTTACCTGCAGCGCATTTCAAATTTTTTTTAGAACTCGATTAAAATTTCCATAATCATCCGAACGCCACTATAAATTACTTGCAGAAACCAGAATTTAATATTTAAAGAAGTATTTGGAACTGAAATGGCTTAGTTTGATAAAATGTCTTCTCTCGAATCCAAATTAAATAATTTATTTTCTGGCAGTTCAGGTACTTTATGAAGTAGTTTCAAATAAGTTCTGCATCCACTGTACTGGTACACTACTGGATGCTGTGGATGTAACGAAAGCCGCTCAACGTCAATTTCAACGATCGCCGTTCCCACTCGTCGACAGACATGAGTAACTATTAGCACAAAGAAGATGAATTTCCTTGCCCGCCTCCTGCGAGAAGAGAGCGGGGTTGGGGAAAAAATCTGATCTTCAATTTTCATTCACAAGGAAAGTGCGGAGTGATTCTATCTTCTTTTCCCATTTACCTCTTCCTTTTCTTATTCTTCTCAATTCCTCCCTCTCCCCCCATCCCTCACCACGCGATGGTGTAATTTCCGTGCGGCAAAGCGAAAAGCTGGCGCAAAGCTGGGGAAGGGAAGAAAGGAAGAATTCTTACGCGTCAATGTTACGTCCCGCCTTCTCGTTTTAATATCGAAACGGCAAGCGTTTCGCACAACCTGCATTTGAAAAGGAACAAAAGGGAAAAAATGTATATCGCGCACGGGGATGGTGGGTTAGGGTATGGGGGTAGGAAACTTGGGCGAATAGCCCTTCAAGTTCTTACACAGCTCCGAGGGATTCTGTTGTCCGAGACTTGCAACTGGAAAAAAGGGCTCCTCGCAGATTGAATATTATTCAGAGGCTATCTCTTTTTCGGCCTCCCGCCAACGCTTTGGCACAGAAAAGCGAAGTTTACAGCCGCGAAAAAAACAAGAGTGAATCCGAAATGGCTTTTTGGTGGGAAAGGGGTAGCGGAAACGGCGTTAGTCCGATTTTGTGTATGAATATTGAAACAAGTAATTCAGACAAAATTNGTGGGAAAGGGGTAGCGGAAACGGCGTTAGTCCGATTTTGTGTATGAATATTGAAACAAGTAATTCAGACAAAATTCTTAATTTACAAGTTGAAAATGGAAAGGGCTAGATAAACAGCGACAACACGGGCATTGGAATTCAGGTGTCTGCAAATAGGATGTTTAAAGCTGCCCTGAAAGCAAACTATTATCTTAACACTGTCACTTTAGGAATCTGGGGGGATAAACCTATTAACTGATTCATTTATATNGTGGGAAAGGGGTAGCGGAAACGGCGTTAGTCCGATTTTGTGTATGAATATTGAAACAAGTAATTCAGACAAAATTATTAATTTACAAGTTGAAAATGGAAAGGGCTAGATAAACAGCGACAACACGGGCATTGGAATTCAGGTGTCTGCAAATAGGATGTTTAAAGCTGCCCGGAAAGCAAACTATTATCTTAACACTGTCACTTTAGGAATCTGGGGGGATAAACCTATTAACTGATTCATTTATATGATTTGCGAACTCCGGGAAAATTGACCAGTGTCTCACCGATATGATCCCAAGCGGCAGCTGGCAATTAACTTCCGGACCAGTAAGAAACTGTACACAACACGATTCAGTCAATCAGACACACTGCAACATTAACATCAGGAAGCAGCTAGTTGAACCGAGACCTATTTGTTTACGTGGTTTTGGCACAAGCCTGTGCATACGTATCGATCTTTAGGACTGTCTTCATGACGATCAGTCGAGATGTATAAGTTCTCGTTACCTGCCGACAGATTATGATGTAAACAAACTAAGGTTACATCATTTTCGGAAATGGATCCCAGATCATCTCACATGACCTAGACGAGTTTGTATCAGTAGCAAGACAACTCGCTATAGCGTGACCAAATCATGTATGGCAACAAATAACTGTGGAGCTAGGACTTAAGAATCTAGCTTTCAGTTCATTAAATTACAATCCCTAGAGCCCCGAGTGATTGGCGATTTCATTCGGTAGCACGGTAGACTTCAAGCACTTATTTTCACTGTCGCACTCTGGTTGGACAGCTGTTATCTAGACACGCCCTGTTTAACTGTGAGCCAGTAATAAACGTGAAAAAGTTGATCAGCTGAATTGAGAATTTTTGGCAGGTGTGTTTAACAGATAAGTCGTAGAGCTGGTGAAGATGAGATGAGGTGACGATGGAAAAGCGTTTGAATGCAAGAGCGGGAGCAACGAAGATACCCTGAGGAACGCCTCCGACCAATGACGTCTACCTCGTATGCGAAAATCTGGGTGACACCGCTGGTAATGGAAGCTGGCTCGCTTTTGTGGGTGGCGAGTAGTCTGGCTACTACACCACTGCGGCCCCTATAAAACAGTAGTGTGACCGCGGTATACGCGGCTGCTTCACTTCTGTATTCTTACGCAAGATATTTATTCCTGAGGGATATGGGTTACGGACTCCCCAGGCGAGTTCCCCCTGGGCGAAGAAGGCAACTGGGCTCTTGAGGTGTCGTGGCAGAGCTAGGGATAGTAAAAATCAAATGAGAAAATAATCTACGTGCAGCTTTGACAGCGTAGAAGAGGTGGGGGGGCAGTGTAGAGGAAGGCTAGCACGGACGCTCGCCGCTGGAGGGAGGGAAACCACGTGACACTGACGGCGCTGAACACACCAAACTGATAACACCACACTCTACTACCGCGCTGTTAAGTACCTAGCTGCGCCACCTACGTTTTTTTTTAGACATGTAATATTCACGCGCGGAGCAACTCTCGCCCAACCGCTCTCGGCCATTGTCACTGCTGATTTTAGACTTCTGCGCATTATTTTCTTATTTCGATTTCACTATAACCCGTGCGCAACCCTAGGAAGGGTGGGTGAAGCGTCATACATATCCTTTCATGACGACCATTGAGGACCCGCCACCCCTGAGTTTAAGCAGATTGAACTACGCCGCCAGTTCCATATGGGACCCAGTTTCCTCGCAAGTGGGAAAGAGGTATCTGCCATGATGGCTTGGCCCGAATAGATGGTGCCATAGGCCTCGCCACTTGGTGGGTTGTTCGACTACATTGCACTCAAGCCGNCCCCTGAGTTTAAGCAGATTGAACTACGCCGCCAGTTCCATATGGGACCCAGTTTCCTCGCAAGTGGGAAAGAGGTATCTGCCATGATGGCTTGGCCCGAATAGATGGTGCCATAGGCCTCGCCACTTGGTGGGTTGTTCGACTACATTGCACTTGGTGCCCAAGACATGAATTTAAGCGCGAAGAAATTGCAACGTGTGGTAATGAACACTACTGACGACAGTTCGGCTGCTCTGGCTGTATGTGATACCGATCACGGGGCGAAGATGCTGGAACGGTGTACATGTGGCTCGAAAGGATGTAAGGCATTTTGAAATTCCCGCTCGGACTTCGCTCGACCCCGGTCTCCTGGTTGTGTGGCAGAAGCCAGGATAGGGCGATAGAGGGGCTGTCCCTCTCCGCACGTGTGCACGGGATATGTATTCTCTGCTGACACGTGTAATTGGAGAGCGAGCGGCCGGTAATGGGTGTAAGGCTTGGATACGGCGAGACGTTATAATGTAAGGCTTGGCCTGGTGGGACTGGTCTTGACCATAGGCGTGCACAGACATCATCATTAGCGTGTGCACAAAGTTCAAGAATCGCCGATGGCCACATTAAAAGTGAAGGACCTAGAGTTCTTCCCCAAGGAATTTTTTATTTTATTTTAAAGTTCAAAATAGTGGTAATTACTAAGAAAATGTGCCAAAATATGATTTTACAAAAATACCACATTTCGCATTATTTTCTAAAAATATTTATGGAAACTCGATTGTGAAAGACCAACATGTAAAAGTTTCTAAGGGAAAAGATTTATGCAATAACTCAAATTAATATTTACTTATATTCTTCAGAACGTCTCATACAGACCAGCGCGTTGATCTTCAGGATGCTGAAAATCGAGAATAATAGAAACAATTTCATAGACCAGAATTTTAAATTAATAAATATGCTGGTCATTGGGGGGGTGCCTGGGTACACCCGGCACACCACGTGAGCACGCCAATGACCTTGACTCCTGGCACAGTATACGTTCCTCTCGGGTCCATTTTACTACCGCTGTGATGAGAGAAGGGGAGTTCCGTGTTGTGGGATCGACGGGGCTGATTGTTCACCCAATAACCGCTCACCACTATGTGGTCGAGCGGTCAGTTTCTAAAACACCCACAAGTGCCATGGGAATTAGGCAGTACCACGGGCGATCAGCTGGCCCCACCAGAGATTCTGTCTGGTGACCATTTATGGTATCGGTTTCGTGGTGGCAGAGGTAAACAGCATGCTAGAAAAGATCTAGAGGGATCTCCTTCCCTAAGAAAAGGTCGGTTGTTGAACTGCTTTAATGCTCTGGTGGTGTTCCCAGAGAGACACCAGGGGGTGGATAGTACCCCGGCCATACCATACGCTTGCTGGTGAGTACGAGGGTATCGGTACTTATGGAAACGTGGACCATGTTGTACCTGTGAATCAGATTGGGTCGTTGGATCATGTCAACTCAGGTGCTAAGCTGGAACACCTACGATGACGGTGCGTGATCCCTTTCCCCCAACAATTGGGCGGTCGAGACGCGGAAATGTTAAAGCTAAGTGTGCCACGTATATATAAACAAACCAAAGCGTATGTATACTGTCGGCTCAGTCTGTCCAGGGCCTGCCGAAACAACTGAAGCCCGATCAGGAATGTAACATGGACGTGTATGTGCTGAAAGTATAACTTACAACGAAATGAAAACGCGAAATCCACGTATCCCTTACTATAGGCCGTCGCTGAACGCTGAAGGACCCATTATTTACTTCAGTGGGTGTCAACACATTCAGTGGGTTGCAAGGAACAAGTTTTTCGTTTGGAACTGCACAATTACTGGTACCTATAACGCGCTGTCGGGAGCAATAAAATCGTGTTTGTTTTTTAAGTTGTTGACAAAGAGTTTTTTATGAGGCAACCGAATGGAGTCTCAAACACAAATTACGACTTCCCTTATTGGTCATGGTTATCTGCTCTGAACACTGTGCGTCATTAAATTCACTTCCAAAGCGACGTATTATATAATGGATTACTGTAACGGCGAGGGTAAGTATCCCCCCCCCCAACACATCTCATTGCCAAGGGTTCGCTCAATAGGAAGCAACCATCGCAATCATCGTCATCATTATTATAAATTATACAACAATTTATTACTGTCATATGCGAGATACGGTACGCGTGAATCAGTTCCTCGGTATTTTCCACTCGGGCAGCAGCAAGACGCAGCGATCAACGCGACACGAGCTGCTCTAATGGACCAGACATCAGCCACAAGTCGTCCTCATTTCAGTGAGTAGCGGCAGACACCTCCCCCCTCCCCCAATCATCTCCCTCGGCGACACGACACCGTAACCAAACCGTCAGCTCGTCAATTACACGTAATTGGTTTCCGGAGAAAACACGCTCCCATCCCCCAAACCCCATCTCCATCTCCCCGGGCCTTATCAGCGAGATGGAACTGCAGCATCCCTTCAATCATCGCCTCGACAGACGAGGAGGAACCAACCTGTTAATAGACCTGCGGCGTCGTACACGCCACTTTCCGTCGCTATGGAGCATCGAGGACCGTACAACCAACTTCCTCCACAGCTGAGCTCCGCGGTCCGTCGTAATTTACTGCCCACACTTCTACAGCTGCGTCAGTCGGTATTTACGTCAACCAACACGCAACTACAAGACGTGAATATTGATTTCTGCGCTGAAAGAAATTGAGTTGAGTTGAGAGATTTGGGCGACTCTTTAATAATAGCGGGGGAAACGGGAGATCCCCGAGAAAACCCGCCAACCGGCGGCATCGTACGGCACGATTCTCACTTGCGAAAATCCTAGAGTGACCCGGCCGGGGATTTAACCCGGTTCGCCTTAGTGGGAGGATAGCAGTCTAACTGCTAAACCACCGCGGCCCGTGTAAGAACTTATTCACAAATTTGCCACATTACTGTATACGCATAGTGAGAAAGAGCGAGTGGTAAAGATTTTCCCATACATTCATGGTAGAGTCCCTACATTTTCGCACGAAACCGTCAAAATAATACGGAAGTTCCCAGATGCATAGTGGTGTACACAGACGAGTACGTTTTACAAAGCCAGCAAAAATATGGTGTAATCCTGTACGCGACAAAAACCTCAGATGCATTTCATGGGACCAGTATTATCTGTTGATGGACAATGTCTAGATACAGTGTAAAATAGATTAAAAAAATTTGATGCAACATACCTAGGATAAAACTGTAGCTAGTTTTGTCGTTTTATAACTGGATATAAAACATTTGACTTAACTAAATTCTTTGCAGACCAACCACAAACTTTCCGCTTTTGGGTATCGGAATCTTTATTGGCCCAGTAAAATGGTGCAATAGCTTCATAAATGCGTGACTGACAACAACGAAACAAAACTTTTTGGCATGTGCACAGTACGCTGAATCCTACGAAACAATTCAACTCTTTCCCACGATAAGACATAATATCTATCTATAGCAAGTACAATCTTTCCGCTAGCAAATGGCTTCTATGAATATATATGTGCCAAATTCGCGTTATCATTCAATGAGGGGACAGACCACGCCGCCTTAATTATTATTTTTTTCTTTTTCGTAGCCAACTAAAGGCGGGGAACGCTTTTTTATCACCCCCGCACCTGTGTCATTTCTGGGTAATGCAGGGGTATAATTGTTTCCTTTTACTGTTAGTTTCCCATTTATTAATTTTGGCCTTTGGCTTGCTATCGGGACCACGCAATTTCCCTAACTCTATGATTTTATTCCATTACATCTACGATGATACCTTAATCGTATAAAATCCAATCCTCACAATACTAATTCGTGTAAAATAGTAGTACGTGAGTGGCGAACCACTCATGGAGAGCCAATTTGTAGATTCGTGTTCTAATTCCGCTACAGAACAAAATCTTCTGTATACACAGTGAAACATGAACATAACTAAAATAAAACTGTTTTTTCGTAATCTTGTTTCATAAACCACAAGTAATACAAAAAAAAAGCTATCTAACACGACTTTTAACTAAGAGAGGTATATGCATCAGTCTACATGAATCCCGTATTTACAACACTATATCTTGTAAAAGCGTGGTAGGTGAATCGATAATGTCTTGGATTATCAAATTTCTTTTTCCGAGTTCAAATCCCGCTTCAGGACAAAAAATTTCGAACTGTTTTGTAGTATTTTATACACAGTGAAACACTCGCATAACGAAAAAAGTTTTTTTTTTGCTGCCCCTTTCTATAAAGAGCAGATTTAAAAAAAACTTGCCAGTCTATGGATACGTTCCGTGAATTCACGAAAATTTATGAAAAATTAACGGAGGGAAAGTTATTAAANTACGGAGGGAAAGTTATTTAAAAAAAACAGTCCCTAATTTTACGAATATGTCTAGATAATTTGTAACCGGTACTTTTCGTAATCTTACGGACATTCTTCTAACAGAGCAATGAACTGCTAATTGACTCGAGAGCACAGAGGATTGTGGAGTATAGCTTGTTGCCGAATGAATCCGAGACATTTCGAGGTCTCTAATAATAACGTGAATTTTACATGTGATTTTGAGCAATGGCCGGCCCTTCCATAACTGCTCTTTACGGACGAGAATACAAAACCGAATCTAGTTTTCAGAGGTGGAAAGTTTCCTAAGTGAAAAAGTTGGATGCCATTTTGGTTTCATATATGTTTAAGATTAATTTTTTAAAATTTAAATTTGTGAGAGCATATAACATTATTCAAGTAACTTTTAGATACGATTATCGTTTGGCATTTCGCACAACCATCGCATTTGCAGTCATCCTCACAACGTCATGTACAATAAGTTCCTATTTATTCCATATGGTAAACATGTGTATTCCATTGATATTGCAGTTATTCAATCATCTGAGTGGCATGCTATGCCTTGTAGAAGACGAAATTTCAGTAATGTTGTGTTGAGTGATTTGGGCGGCTCTTAACGAGGTCTTGGCAGCAGATGAGGGTGAAGTGAGATGAGTGTGGAGCAGCGCCAGAATGCAAGGGAGGAGGAAACGGGAGACCCCCAAGAAAACCCGCNGGGTGAAGTGAGATGAGTGTGGAGCAGCGCCAGAATGCAAGGGAGGAGGAAACGGGAGACCCCCAAGAAAACCCGCAGACCAGCGGCATCGTCCGGCACGATTCCCACTTGCGAAGATCGGGAAGTGACCCAACCAGTGATTGAACCCGGTTCGCCTTGGTGGGAGGTGAGCAGTCTAACGGCCCAGCTAACGCGGTCCTTAAATTTCAGTAACGAATGCTGAATATATTTGATGGCTCAAAAACTGGCAAAACCACAATTATTTATTTAATCAACCCCGTTTAAACACAATGCATACAGATATCAATATGCTATATTGATTAATTTATGTATTATGTATTTTAACTGAGCTTTGCTGGAGTTCTGGTATCCTTAAGCCGATATTGACTTACAGTGTACAATCAGTCCCCACACATAGCCAAAATTGTCGGCGGCAATAAACGGTGTTCAATAAAGGAAATAATCCCCACAGAGCCAATTAACATTCCGGGTGGAGGAATGAGGGAGAGGGAAGTGTGGTTACACAGACCATTCGCGCCCAATAACAGTTAACGCGTGAACGTGCTGGATGAATCCCACGTTAACACCGCCTCAGTTGCTGCAGCTGTGACCATGCTTGGAGAAAGATCGCTATTCTCTCAACAAGATATGTATTTTCATACTGTCATTCAAAGGCATGTAGTTAGTGTAAAGATAACTCATTTTATTCGCCGAAGCTAACCAGGATAATGATGGTTACTCTACAATTTTCTCTGCCTTTATAGAATTTAAATATGTTTCCATCGCTTCGTTTGTGTTGTTAAGGATATATTAAGCTACACAGTTCATGAATATCCCGTTATATTACACATACATTTCTGAGTTCAAGTGTTGCAATTACGTAATTTGTTTACATTCTCTGTACTTTTGTTCAGCACTAGTCTTACAACCAGTGAACAACGTGATGTGTGCTCGATTATACTAGCGTTTACCATTCATGTTAAAGAAGCATTGGAAATTCTGCAAATTATATTGGTCACAAGGAAGACTGGACACTTGGTGTAGCTGTGTACAGAACCGGCCATAAATATAATTAATGTTCAATGTGTCCACTATCGTAGACGCAGTGACTGAGCGGGTTAAGCGTTTACATAAGCATTGCAAATTGTTAATCCAGTTACAAAAATGGATGCAATTTCGTTGTCAAGCCATTAATTCGGCACTCCATTGGTGCAGGCCAGCCAATAAAGGACGTGTTAAGAACAAGAACCAACACGCATAATTTATTTCCTTACTACAACTAACTTCGTATTGNAGCTACACAGTTCATGAATATCCCGTTATATTACACATACATTTCTGAGTTCAAGTGTTGCAATTACGTAATTTGTCTATATTCTCTGTACATGTGTTCCGCACTAGTCTTACAACCAGTGAACAACGTGATGTGTGCTCGATTATACTAGCGTTTACCATTCATGTTAAAGAAGTGTTGGAAATATCGCAAATTATATTGGTCACAAGGAAGACTGGACACTTGGTGTAGCTGTGTACAGAACCGGCCATTAATATAATTAATGTTCAATGTGTCCACTATCGTAGACGCAGTGACTGAGCGGGTTAAGCGTTTACATAAGCATTGCAAATTGTTAATCCAGTTACAAAAATGGATGCAATTTCGTTGTCAAGCCATTCATTCGGCACTCCATTGGTGCAGGCTNGGATGCAATTTCGTTGTCAAGCCATTCATTCGGCACTCCATTGGTGCAGGCTAGCCAATAAAGGACGTGTTAAGAACAAGAACCAACACGCATAATTTATTTCCTTACTACAACTAACTTCGTATTGCCCTCCGTACCAGCAAATACCTCACATTGACTATTTACTGAGGTAGCATCCAATGACCAAACCCCTGAAGATCGAGTGTGCACAGAAGTGTGCAATCCAGCGTACAGTTCACGAAGGCAGAGACATTCTTGTATTTGTAATAATTATTAAATATACACATAGACCCTACAATTTCGTGTTATAAGACGGCACCAAGTTAGACTCCACAGTCCTCTGCATACTACAGCAGAGGTCACTTGTTCATTGTCTGCCGCCACAGGCAGAACTCATTCTCCTGTTGCACCCGACCACACTGAAGGAAGCCACCAGAGTGCACAAATGTTTACTATTGGTCCTGAGTCCCTCAGGGAGTGTTGGGTGAGCGAAGATCCAATGACACACGTGAAACTAATATGTACTTGTATGTCGTCTCGTTTGGTACTGAATTATAACACTAAATTATAGAGTCTCTATGAATGGTTCATGATATCATAGACGAACGCAAAACTCACAGTCCACTGGTTGTGATAACGAAACAAGTGCCTTTTCGGTTTAAGTACAGCGCGCAACAAAAAAATGTACCATCTGCAACATCTAAATCCATTTAAATGAAAGTAGTTCTGGACGGATAAGATCGTGGTTTAGCTTGTCGCATAAAAGGAAATAAAGATAACAAATAATTAGTTGGCATAGTGACATTTTATAAGTAAGGTCACTCCTTCACTTTTACAGAGCAGGAAGAAAACATCGACGAAGAAAGAAAACAATCGTTAACTTTCTCGTTGAAAAAAAAAAGTGGAAAATTTTCCCCCATTCGACGCTAGGATAAAAAAAACTATTGTGACCTAGTACGGCATTTGCGCACTCCCCGGCTGCTGAAAGGAGGCCCCTTTTGACCGGAATGCACGAGAAACGTTAGCTCCCGGCCAGCCGAGCCTCTTAATGTGCGTGGCTGGTTTTCTTTCGGAGATCAAGTCTCAGGGAGTTTGGAGCCCCGGAGAGTGGGTGGGATGGTGTGTTGAAGGGGGCGGGAGGGTGGCGTGAAGGCGGAAGAAGTGACGCCACTCCAATTTCGCGGAGCTGAATGGCTGGCTGCTAGCTTTTCAAGAAAAATACCCGCGACAAGGTGCAAATATGAAAAGCGTCGCCGGTGGTGGGGATAGGCTGGGGAAAAGTGGGTGGAGGGCTGAGACACCTTTTCACGTTAGGGCGAGGGCCCGGCCTCGACACAAAACAGCGAATATCAAATACTGAACAGCAAGTGGTGAAAGGGACGGAGAAGGATGGAAGGAGGTAAATAGCGTCGTTAGAGACACTGGCTTACAGGCGTGGCAGGGCAAAAGAAAATATAATTACGTCAAACACTGCTCAACTTGAAACGTTATTGTTTACACAATTACAGACAAATTAAAAAAAAAATATCCCATAGTTTTTACACAATTTTATTACTTATGAATAGAATGAAGAGGGGGTAACTGAAGAGATTTGGGCGGCTCTGAACAGCGAGGTCTTGAAAACCGATGAGGGTGATTGAGGTGAGTATGGAGCAGGGCCAGAATGAAAGAGCGGGGGAAACGGGAAGTCACCGAGAAAACCCACCGACCAGCGGCATCGTCCGGTACGATTTCCACATGCGAAAATCCGGAAGTGACCCGGCCGGGGATTGAACCCGGTTCGCCTTGGTGGGAGGCGAGCAGGCTAACCGCTTAGCCACCGCGGCCCCACATATGGATATAAACCTGCAAAATTCTCGTTATTTTTTGGCAACAGACTAACTAAAATTCACCGTCCTATTCATATTCGGGTCAGTGGCACTTGATTATTTGCTTCTGTAGTAGTGAGGACACACATTTTCTTTTGACTTGGTTGGGCGTGATTGGGCCATATTCTCAGTAGTTACTTGCTATTGGTCCAAATGCGCCCAGGACGTGTCCGAACAAACTGTTGCCCAATAAAAAGGCAATAAAAATCTGAAGTGTTTGAAGACAAGTCTGTCTTGAAATAATAACGCGAGTTATGCAGGTCTCTTACTTATGGACATAAAATATAAAAGAACCATCCTTAAAGCAGAAAAAAAAAAATCAGATAACGGAAATAGAGCTGCGTAAAATACATGAAATACAGCTGCGATTCATTCACGGTTACTTCCTACTTTTCTGAAGCCCTGCTAAAGTTCCCCATCCAGGATAATAATCCTCCTGAAAAAAACAAAGCTTAACCGAGTCTACAAAATTACACCAAAAAGACAACGCCACGCATTCGTGCGCACTCATTCCGCATACGACTTGCGTAACAAATATTTCTTACCAGGCATTACCAACTATTATTTTCTCACTTTTTTCACTCATGTTAATCATAAATGAAATATTATAATTTATAGATAAAATACAAATAAAATTCAAGTAAACCAAAAAAAGGTAATATTTATGTTAAACAAAAGCATTAAAAGTTTATAATAAATTACATATTCAAGAAAGAACCAAACACGTCATACATGGAGAGATTTTTCACATGTTTAATTCAAAAAGTGTGAAGAAACCGCGAATAACACTATAGGTAGGGACTGAAAAAATTTCGCGTATTATTTTAGGATGAGCTAGACTTCAAACACACGTGAATTCCTGCATCGTTTGGAATTGGATCACAGTTTAATAGACACGTAGTGGTGAACTTACAGCCAGTAAGATATCTGCAAGGAAACCAACACCGAATTCCGTGACACCTGGTCTGAAGTAGAACAGGCTACACACTGGGTCAGCAGCCAATGAACACAAAGCTGGGGCTCGAAAGTACATAGTGCCGTGGAGTATAGCCTACAGATAGTTAAAAGCGCTACATTTTCCTGTCCCTAACTATAGGTGTGAAATATTTTCGCGAAATACAGGTGACCCTAGTCATCGTGACTACAGGTTATCCAAGGCGTTCACTCCCAGAGTCAATGAGGGCATACTTAGTGCCGGTACTGTTTACAACGTGCAGTCAGCGCTTAGCATTTTAAACGTTTGAATTGCGAGAGTTTCTGCAATTTTCGTTTATGAATGGTTGATGCTGATAACGCCTAGCACGAAGTGCGTTTTTCACGCTCGAAACAAGTACAGTGCACACCAAAATATTGCGTGATTACAACATTTGAGCTCGTTAATGTATTCGGGACCGGACACATTAAAATATAGTACATCTATAGTCTAGCCGCAGTAACTGCACACTTCTTAATCAGCCTTTGAAAAATCACCCCATGTATTCCGTGCTTCGTTGTTTTACTAAATATGGCATGTACTGCAACATACACGTTCTATACTTCTGTTTCCGTAAAGATTACTTTAATTGGTTCAACAGAACTTTCACTTTATTTTATNGCCCCACATATGGATATAAACCTGCAAAATTCTCGTTATTTTTTGGCAACAGACTAACTAAAATTCACCGTCCTATACATATTCGGGTCGGTGGCACTTGATTATTTGCTTCTGTAGTAGTGAGGACACACATTTTCTTTTGACTTGGTTGGGCGTGATTGGGCCATATTCTCAGTAGTTACTTGCTATTGGTCCAAATGCGCCCATGACGTGTCCGAACAAACTGTTGCCCAATAAAAAGGCAATAAAAATCTGAAGTGTTTGAAGACAAGTCTGTCTTGAAATAATAACGCGAGTTATGCAGGTCTCTTACTTATGGACATAAAATATAAAAGAACCATCCTTAAAGCAGAAAAAAAAAATCAGATAACGGAAATAGAGCTGCGTAAAATACATGAAATACAGCTGCGATTCATTCACGGTTACTTCCTACTTTTCTGAAGCCCTGCTAAAGTTCCCCATCCAGGATAATCCTCCTCCTGAAACAAACAAAGCTTAACCGAGTCTACAAAATTACACCAAAAAGACAACGCCAGGTATTCGTGCGCACTCATTCCACATACGACTTGCGTAACAAATATTTCTTACCAGGCATTACCAACTATTATTTTCTCACTTTTTTCACTCATGTTAATCATAAATGAAATATTATAATTTATAGATAAAATACAAATAAAATTCAAGTAAACCAAAAAAAGGTAATATTTATGTTAAACAAAAGTATTAAAAGTTTATAATAAATTACATATTCAAGAAAGAACCAAACACGTCATACATGGAGAGATTTTTCACATGTTTAATTCAAAAAGTGTGAAGAAACCGCGAATAACACTATAGGTAGGGACTGAAAAAATTTCGCGTATTATTTTAGGATGAGCTAGACTTCAAACACACGTGAATTCCTGCATCGTTTGGAATTGGATCACAGTTTAATAGACACGTAGTGGTGAACTTACAGCCAGTAAGATATCTGCAAGGAAACCAACACCGAATTCCGTGACACCTGGTCTGAAGTAGAACAGGCTACACACTGGGTCAGCAGCCAATGAACACAAAGCTGGGGCTCGAAAGTACATAGTGCCGTGGAGTATAGCCTACAGATAGTTAAAAGCGCTACATTTTCCTGTCCCTAACTATAGGTGTGAAATATTTTCGCGAAATACAGGTGACCCTAGTCATCGTGACTACAGGTTATCCAAGGCGTTCACTCCCAGAGTCAATGAGGGCATACTTAGTGCCGGTACTGTTTACAACGTGCAGTCAGCGCTTAGCATTTTAAACGTTTGAATTGCGAGAGTTTCTGCAATTTTCGTTTATGAATGGTTGATGCTGATAACGCCTAGCACGAAGTGCGTTTTTCACGCTCGAAACAAGTACAGTGCACACCAAAATATTGCGTGATTACAACATTTGAGCTCGTTAATGTATTCGGGACCGGACACATTAAAATATAGTACATCTATAGTCTAGCCGCAGTAACTGCACACTTCTTAATCAGCCTTTGAAAAATCACCCCATGTATTCCGTGCTTGGTTGTTTTACTAAATATGGCATGTACTGTAACATACACGTTCTATACTTCTGTTTCCGTAAAGATTACTTTAATTGGTTCAACAGAACTTTCACTTTATTTTATCAATAAATGATATTTCGTTTACAATTAATGCAAATAAAAACAGCGAGAAAATAGGTGTCTTGGTACTGCATAGTACGAAATAGTTCGTGAAAAATATTATTAACCCATCCAGACCCAGTATACATAATTTTTTAAATTACGCACGTGTATAGACTATTCACAGTAAAGTAAGCAATTTTTAAGGCCATCCCAACAGCCATTAATCACAAAAAAAAAACATTTTATTGCAGCCTTAGACGTTTATTTTCAAGAGTGGTGAAATGTCTACACCGTGTTTATTAGTAGCAGGGCAATGTTCATACTAAAAAGTGGCGGGAAGAGAGAAATAGGTTGAAACGAAAAACTTAGCAGGGCCTTAAAAAGTGCTCACTTTACCATGAATAGCCTAGAGGGTTAATTTTGGTCTGTGCTGCGCTGCGAAGCTCAATGATCCCACCTGTGGGTAAATGATTCGTAAATAGTCTTACTGGTCAAAGTCATAATTGATTCATATAACTGTAGCTGAACATATAGCCCGCAGGTCATTGACTGTGGCAACGAAATAAGTGCTGTGTTGAAATACGTACAGCATGCATCATAATTTTTTTGTTTGCAACACCTGAAACCGTAAATTAAAGTAGGTATGAAAGGGCTAAACTGAATCCACGCGAATGTGGTGCGCTGTCCCTTTAGTNCCTGAAACCGTAAATTAAAGTAGGTATGAAAGGGCTAAACTGAATCCACGCGAATGTGGTGCGCTGTCCCTTTAGTGTCATTTTCAGATTTAGTTAAGCTTTGTTTGCATGAGGCGGAGTAATAGCCTGGAAGTTGAGCTGAGTTGAGATATTTGGGGAGCTCTTAACAGAGTTCTTGAGAGTCGACGAGGGTTTAATAGGTGATAATATAGTAGCTCCGGAATGCAAGGGCGGGGGAAACTGGATATCACCGAGAAAACCCGCCGACCAGCGGCATCGTCCGGCACGATTCCCACTAACGAAAATCCGGAGTGACCCGGCTGGAGATTGAACCCGGTTCGCCTAGGTGGGAGGCGAGCAGTCTAACCGCTCAGCCACCGCGGCCCCGGTGCCAGGAAGTAGAACCTCATAGCTGTAACAACAGAGTAAGAATCTACGAAGAAACACCCCAAATTTATTACAAGGAGGCCGCGAAATGGTAACACGCTGAAATCTCGTTCTGTACAAACCGGGTTCGATTCCCAGTCCGACCATTTTCCTTTCTGTTTTCCATTGTTTTCCGCAATCAACAGAAGTAAACGCCGGGCGTGAATGACAACTGACACAGAAGCAATAATTACATTTTTGTATCGGTGTTCTGAACCGTCGTAATATTTGGAAATTGTTTCTGTCTCTGACTCTGAAACTCACAGAGAGAAATTGCCGTCTATCAACTGCATATTACGGAATTTTAAAAAATAATTTACGAAGGTGGAATATTACAAATCTAGGTATTTTAAACCTGCAAACCTTATTTGAAAATATAGTCAGTGTACGTCACACATTTGTCGGAGTACCTGAGGTATGAATCTTGTTGTCGGTAGACTGGACACTAACAAGAAGATTAAAACATTTTAGCGTAGTAAAAAAAAAACCAATAAAAAAATGAAACTTTCTTCGAATTTTTTATAAATAACTGCAAGAACAGAAAGATTTTAAAAGAAAAACACTGAACACGAAATAAAGAATAATAATATCAGGATTATTTTAATGTTTTGGACACGTTTACTTTAATATACTGAAAACATACTTTGATTGATTTTAAAGTAATTTCTCCACTCCTCCCAACTCATGCAAACCGCTAGAACTTCTTTTCTCTTAAAAAAAAATATCACAATTTTACTTTTAAAATGAAAACTACAGTGAGATTCTTATTTCATATCTACTAACGTGGTGAGATAAAAAAAAAATTGTGGTAAGGGACCTCTCTCGTATTTTGTATCGTTCCCAACCTCCGCTGGTGTATACGCATGGATGGTGGTGTGAGATGGGAGGGGGGGGTGAAAATTCCTGGCACGTAATGTCTTGATTACGAAAGAGATCGGGCTCTGAAAACCACGGGGGTACGACCAAAAAAAATAACCCCTTGGTGATCCCTCCCGGATCTTTAGATTAATCGCATTACTGGCTCGAGATATGGTGTATGTGTGTGTGTATGTGTGTATATATACAGTATTCTCGACCGCTGGGGTTATGAAGGGTTTCAAGTGGAGGGGAGGGATGAGGAAGGGGAGGTAAACACTAGATATTGGATACGACCCGAGACGCCAACAGCATGTTGATGGGCGCCTTACGGCGTCCACATAAAAACCGCCCCTGCAGGCCTTCTTACGGTCCGGGGCGAGGTCGGGTCGTAGCACAGCTTCATATCGGCACTTTTACGGCCGGGCCCATTGTTTAGCGCCAATACTCGTCGAGACCCGCGCCGCCCCCAAATTAAATTCCTCCTTCGCCGTTAAGTATAAAAATCAGCAAGCGGGCTCCTGCGGTTTTGAAACTGTGGCCAGGATCGCGGTTAAAAAACGAGCAGTACCCACTGACTTATATTTATCTTATTATTTTTTTCCGCTCTTGCTCTATTTCGGAATGCGTATCGAAATTTTATGACATCACAAGGCATACATAATGGCTTCCCGAACATTCTCAAATTGTTAAAGCTTCACTTCGTTTCTTTCCAAATGTAACTTCAGAGACACTGTTCCATGCAGACACAAAGAACACAATAGTATACATTACGTACGTGTAAGTAATTTTTGGCCAGTACTGCACACTGCGAAGTGCATTAATCAATGGCGTTACCTGTGGGTAAATTATTCGTAAACTGTCTTACTTGTCTCGGTTCACATAACTGTAGTCGAAAATATGGCCTACAGGTAAATTGGCTGTGACAAGAAAACAAGTGTTGTGCCGACTTAAGTACAGCACGCATCATAATTATTTTTTGTTTGCAACACCTGAAACCGTAAATTAAAGTGGGTCTGAAAGGGTTAGTATCTAATCATATAGTGCGGGCGACTTCGAAAGTGATAACAGTAACAACAGACACGCAAACAGAACACTTATATTTCGCTATAAAAGTTTGAACACAAAATCTCTATCACTGCTACATTTTAACGAAGTTACACTGACAGAATCACAGAAAGAAGTTTCCTGTATTAATCTCTTGCTAAAAATGTAATATTTATCGAAACAGTGGTCAGCGAAATTGTTTTCCTTTTGCGGACACTACGGTAATAATTGGCAGACAAGCAGGTTTAAAAGAATGAAAGAACGTAACTTCATAGACGCAACGGCAGCACCTATGTCCGACGCAATGCAAATGTTGACATAGAAAGACACCGCATGGGTTCAAAACAAAGACCCCGTAGGGCTTTCTGATCCTCCTGTAATAACACTCACAAAGAAAAAGATGTTTAATTGATACAACTAAATGTATTTGGCGCAATCAAATTCATTGTTTGTATAGGTGTAATTAAATATTTCGTTTCAGAAAAATAATGAATTTTATTCTTATTTGGTTGCCCAATGCATGTATCATTCGGTTGGTGCAACTAAAGATGTGTGTGGCTCTACGTTCGTTGTAGTTTTTGTTATTATAAAAACTACTGTAACTTCGAACGAAGGTAATTAAATGACCCGATTACTCTACAGCCAACCAAATAAATGCCGCTAATGGACAAAGCTAATTTTTTTGCCGTCACAAATACTACAGTAACACACGACAGACTTCCATTTAACCAAATGCTTTTTCAAGCCAAAGCCAGACAACATTTTCAGTTGATTTTACCACGATATTTTTAATGTTCATGGCAACCAATCCAACTAGTTTTACGCTTGTAGAGTAGCAATTTCGGCTGTGGAATAATGTAACTTTGACAACAATTCCAAATTCACAGTGATTCTCAAAAATTATAATTGCCGGGAGACGAGTGTGAATAATCATAGGTCCAGGTCCAGACTTCTCATGTGAGAGTGATATTTAAACGAAACCAACTAGGTAATAAAAAAAAGGGATGTTTTACAAGCAAAAGTTCGAAGATTATAGGGGAAAAATCCGTACATACAAGATTAGCATACGCATTATTATGCCTAAAAATGCATCCTTAAATTAGAATATTTAATTGCCTATATTTTTACTCACGTCAAACTTATTCTAAACTATAGTCTTCACTGGACAGTAATTGACGGCACTGAAAAGATTATTGCCTACAGCACTGAGAAATTGCATGGGAAAGAACAAATCATTGGCAGGACTCGTTAATATGAAAAAGAAAAATATGACGTCAGGGAACCACAAACAAGAATATATATATTATATATGTAGATAGAAAATGTGAGAGCTGGCAAAGGAGTAAGAGGGTAGGAGCACATGGCTTCTGGCAGAGGACCGGCATTGGCATCTGGCAGAGGACCGGCATTGGCATCTGGCAGAGGACCGGCATTGGCATCTGGCAGAGGTGACCTTTGACCTTGACCTCAAATCTCTCGTTTTCCCCGGAAAACACTCAACATTTCTTGAATTTCTCTACAAATCTGCAAACTACACCTTGGCATTTGACCTTAACTTTCGTGGGGATCTCATGCACAGGATACAAGCTTCGGAGCCTCGTAACCGTCCACCATATTGAATTGCATCACAGTCGCCATCTTGTTTCTAGAGTATTCCAGTTCATGCACTGTCATTCCATGTTACCACCTTGTTTCAAGAATGTTCCAGTTCATTCTCTGTCATTCCACCTCGACATCTTGTTTTTAAATATGACATGGGTTCCAGCTCAGGTTTAAATGATGTATACATAAAATATATACATAGAAATTATTATTTTCCTAAATGTTATAGGCATGGGTATGTCTACAGAGAGGTATGGGTTCGTTATGTTAACTCCTGCAGCAGGCATGTTAGAAATATCACTGAAAATAACATTTCATTTTTATTATTATTATAATCTGTGCTCTGAATTTTTTATTAATATAAATTACTAAATTTAAATGCATGGGTATATCTATTAGACGTAGCATGCAGCCACCAGTAGGTAATAATCCTAAAAATAAAACAACCATATTCTGAAAAAAAATTAATTAAATAATTTTTTATTTGTACAGGATAATAAATTTTTTTGTAGTTATTTTTTTTACAAAAAAAAATATTTTGTACTGTCACCAATTCTGGACTGAAGTGCAGTCTTCTGTTTGTACCATCTTCTTAAGACTAGCAGACACTTGCTATATAAAAAATACATTATTATTTATCCGTGATTGCATCCTTGTCAATCCAACTATTTTTTGATCTGGAAATCCCATCCAACGAACGTAGATTTTATTGCCTTTACATTTCAAAATATTTTCTACAAGATAAGTGTCGGGGAATATTGTGGGGTGAATTTCCTCACTGTAAAAGCCACCCCGATTAACTGGCCATACAGGTCTTCGCGATAGTAGGTACGAGGTTCATAATGTCGAATTTTGACAACTTTGTACAATTCGTTTGACCAGTTATGTGCATATCCTTTATCAAATGTCCCTTTCATTCTTGAAATGCGCACGTAGTCTCCAACATTAGCTTTTGGCTTTCGATTATCAATAATTTTTTTCATTCATGTAAACAGTTTGTAGAAGCGAGTTGTCTTTAACATCAATGGGGCGGGGCACATACCTATTGTACGATGTATTTTGTGGTTGTACTCGGAAACCAGTTCTGGTAGGTAATCATTTATAGCTTCCTTGTGCTGAGAATTTTATGCATACCGCTGTTTTCAAAGTACGATTATACCTTTCGACAACAGCATACTTCATACCACTATGTGTAGAATAATTATTGATCTTGTGTTTCTTCATTAGATGCTGGAATTCTGGATTATAGAACTCGCATCCAAGATATGTTTGCAGATATTTTGGTGTATCTTTGTCGCCCAAAACGAGTTCCATCGCTTTAGCAACACCTTTACATAGTTTGGTTTTGACTGGTACAGAAAAGGCGAACTTGCTTGAGCAATCGATCACAGTCAGCATATACTTGAATCCCTTATTCACACGTGCGTAAGGAATCATTATAACCAAATCTGCCTGGTATAAATCACGCAATCCATTGAGCGTAGGGACAAGAAGACGATCTTGAAGTCATGGTCTGAACTCCCCCTTACAAACATAAGATTGCTTGCAAGTTAAGAATACCAAATTTCCGCAGTGTGTACATGTGTGATGTACTGGCATAGAAACCTCAACATAATGAGTCGGCAGTCGTACATTTAGATAATATCAGAGGTCCAGGCACGCACTGGGTTGCATACAAAAAAGTGGAAACAACCGAGTATATCGACAACTTTGGAAACTTACGTCCACCGCTTGAGTTGAGAGAGTATTTGCTCGGTGTGAAACTGAGATATATTTATAATGTCAAGCAGCAGCCAAGCTAGTGGAATTGTGGACACTTGTGCTTCGCTCCACGCATTTCCCTGCACTTAAATGAGATGGTTCCTGGTTCTGGCACTAATCTATTTCCAGACATACTTTTCCTTGTCGTGGGTGATGTCTGTGTTACGAATTTGGTAACTATATCTTAAACTGTTCGGAAATTACACCCAACTATGCTTATGAGTATGAGAAAACCGAGGTGGAATGATAGAGCATGGAACTCGTCCCTACCAAGACGCCAGGTGAAATGAGACCGGAAGGAATATGAGAAAACCAAAGTGGAATGATAGAGCATGATGAGAGAACTTGCATGATAGGGCAATGAACACGAACATTCTTCAACCAATATGGATGGAGCTGGCATGGAATGATAGTGTGTACTTGTAACTGATTGCACATTCCGGAGAACAATTGCACAATTTCAGGCGGGTTCATCCGGATTGAGCAAAAACCAGCGGGATTGTGCGAAACACATTTTTCGTGAAAAATTATGACGGTTCTAAGGGAAATTCGGGACATTTTCTGGCAAATTCTGGCGATTTTGGCCATTTTTGAGGGGGAAAAGGGAAATTCCGAGGGGAAAAAAGGGAAAATGGCCGCCTTTGGCAAGGAATGACACAGCAGGAGATTGGCTTGTGACGTCATCCAAGATGACCGCAGCTCGTCCCCCTCCAGCATCCAGGTGGCGCTGAATGCCCATTTTATAACTATTTAAAGTGTTTTGGAATACAACCATTCTTGGGGGATCTTTTCGCGAAAACATGAGCCCCTAATGATAACTAGGGACACCCGATTTTCGCGAATAGATTTCTTTGCTATCCTACAAGCACATCTGCTGCGTTCCTTTGTTTATTGGCTGCGTGTGTATTTGAGAAGAAATTCTGGCCAATCAGAATAAGATTACTCCGATACTGACCATATGTGATTGGCGGACAGGTACGTAAGACAGGGAACAATTTAATGAATCATCCAATAACGGAAACACTGTGCTAAAGTGTTTTGAAATACAGCTAGCTGTAAAATCTTTCCGCGAAATTCGGATGTCCATAATGATAACAAGTAGAGATACAAAACGACAAACTTAAGCGGGACTAACAACCATCCGTCACATCCGTCAGTCACCCGTACGTCCGGCGGTCACGTGATCTTCAACCAATCACCGGGAAACTTTTTTTCTATCCGCCATCCTTCAAATATTTCTCAAACTTTAACTTTGAACGGACGGACGGATGGGCCACCGCCATCTGACATTCCGTAGACGCGAATACGCACTTTGAAATAAAATGCAAAGTGGTGGATATGTGTTTATTTCTCTTTGGTGGTAAATTCAGGAATTTAAAATGTAAATAATAATTCAGTATAAATACTTATGACGTAAAAATATTATTTCCCCCAAATATTACCATCTTGAAAATGTAATTCCAACCAAAATATACCTCCAACTAAAGAAAGATCACGATGTTAAGTTGTCACACTAAATTTTGCCGTACAGAAGGATTGACGGACGACGGAGTGTTGTGAGTCGCTTTCAACTGACGGACGAAAACAGACGGGCGACTGACGGGTGCGACGGATGGTTGTGAGTTGTGATGGTTGTGAGTCCAGCATAAACTGTAAATGTGGGAAGAGCAAGGGAGGAAAAAATCAATATTTCCGACACCGCATTAAAAATTCCTGAAGGCCTCCCGACAAATCGGAAGACGCTACAGCACTACGCCTGTTCGTGGCACAGTCACTGAGGACCCCTTGATGCGAGTGGCATCCGTCGGAAGTGAATTTTTTCCCCCATCCGCCTTGTCTTTAATTAACCTTGTCAACGGCACGTATTAATGGTCCCGGGATTTCTCACCCCTACTTCAACAAAATAAAAAAAAACACGACAAGCCGGCGGTGGCTGGCGGTTCGCCGGGGGAGAAATATGAGGACAGATAAACAAAAGTAGCGTAATTATTGCCGCGCGCTGGGCGGGTGACATGTTTATCGCCGTGGAGCCTCTCGCCCTCGCCAAGGTAATTCATTGGCTCCGGGCTGTGACGTTGCAGGAGCGAGTAGGGGGGTGTGTGACCTGGGAGGATGGGGGGCACACGTACGCTAGCGCTGCCGTCGTCGGGGCCGTGAGTTATCGACGGCTCATCGGGCGCTCTGGTTATCACCTGCCGAAACTACCAGCCTGACAGCCGCGCGGTGCAGTGGGGGCAGTGCGTGTTGACGTATGGACCTACCACGCAACCAAGCCAAGTGTGTAGCCGCGGAGGGGTGAGACTCGGGCGCTCGTGTAGCTGCTGAGAGGGGAAGAACCAGGCCCCCGTAGCTCGAATAGGGAAAACGAAACCTTACCGAAGATACCCGAAGTCTGCTGGAAGTCGAGATTCTAACGGTCTTACAACTTCGGTATTTAAAAAAAAAGTTTTACATATATAAACAAACTGTATACTATATTCACATAGCAGAAATATACAATGAATAACTATGTAGTTTCTTTCTTTGGATATTGTATAAACTCATTATTGATTTGACTATTTTAACTTTGATGGTGGTAGAACAGACTGCTCTGTGCAAGCACCTTTCACGTCTGTTTATTCCTGCCATGTGTATTTTGATGAATATACGATTAAAACTGGTTGTAATGTAGCATTCGCTTAAATGCATTTAGGATATGAAATGACTGTGGATAAGAGACACACAAAACATATTCTCCAGAAAACATAAGCCAATCACAATAACAGAAGAAAAAAAAAGCTGGCGAGGTTTCTACAACACCACTAATATAACAAAGTGAGAATTTGTCTTCTACTCTCTGTTCTAAAGTTAGCAGTACCGTAGAAACTACTTCGGCTTGCTTCGGCAAACAAATGAATAATACGATAAGGATCTCTCATTATACGAGTTACTACTATCTGTAGGCTGTTCACGGTACAGTGAGCACTTTCGAGGCCCTCGTTACTTTTTCCTTTCAGCCATTTTTTATCCTTTAACAACACTTCTAAGTAAATATTGCCCTGTAACAAACAATATTCCACTGCACTCGGAAATTAACGTCTAAGTCTAGAATAAAATATATTTATGGACTATTATTCCCAATGAGAGGGCTTTCAAAAGTGCTCTCTCGGCATGACCTTGCGTAGTTCACATATTTTCCGTATGCACACTTGGTTTGGTCGAGTAATAGAAGCTACGCCCGGCTGCAACACAAGAACAGACAAGTATATAGAAAAATAACTGCCAAGTGAAATTCAGTATTGTGTCTCTCTCTCAGACTGCAGTACAGAGTGCAAGACGCGCTCTGTTGCCAGATGGATACCGATTATCAACAGTATATATATGTTACGCTAAGTTGAAAGAGTAATTACATACTGGCGAAAACGGAACGAAAACTGTTATATTGCAGCGTATTATTATAAAAAACTGTTTGATTAGCAACACACTGCAATCTAAGAGTGAGACGTACTATAGCCAAGATAAGTACACGGAATGTCAGCGCTTTTAAAGTCGAATCAGTATCTTACTTATTGACTGTTACTGAGCGAATATCTAAAAATGCTTAAACATTTTTACATTTAGTTTTTTTTTTGTGTGAAAAAAATTATCGGGCCTCGCTTTACTAGCTCGGGGAAGAACCTGGGCCATTGGACGTTTCCAAATCAATATCTAGCTCTGCGGCACTTATAGGCTATAGTCTATTCGCGGTATCTCCACACTTTTTGACACAAACATTTGAAAAATCACACCATGGCGTGTTTGGTATTTTACTAAATGAATAAACCAGACAGAAAATAGGAGCGTTGGTAATGCCTAGTAAGAAATAGTTATCGTGCAAAGTATATTTAACAGAGTGTGCACAAATACTGTGAGTTGTTTTTTGGTGTAATTTTTTACACTCGGTTAAGCTTTGTTTGCAAGAGGCGAAAAAATAGCTAGAAAGTAAAACTTTAGCAAAACTTCAAAAAAGTAGGAAGTAATCGTGGATTAACTATAACCGGTACTGCCCCTAGTAAGGAATCAGTGCCTGGAATTTTGAGAGCCTTCCCAGTGAGTAATGGCATTGACGAAAGGTTCGGCATCTCTCATTTAGTCGTATACAAATGGTAAATGCTGTTAAGCATTATCACGCGGCACCCTGTTCACTGGTTGCGGGAAGCACGCTCGACAAAAGTACGGCGTACACCAAAATGTTGCATGATTGGAACACTGGAGCTCGTGAATAAATTCAGAGACTGCGTGGGTTAAATCTCTCTATTTGCCTTCTCCTGCCGCGTCGGCAGTATGGCGAATAGCGTTGTTCAACGGGTTGCCTGTCTGCAAGGCAGCCAACATGGACTTCAAGAACGCATTGTGATTTTATGAAAAGAGTCGTGAAAAAGTCGCGGATTCATTTCGGTGAAAAAGTCGCGGATTCGTTTCGAGGCAAACTTGAAATGAAAAAACGTGGAAGTGGGTATCGCTTTTGCAATTGGCCCGCCCGTTATTTGGCACCTTCTCCAGATCTTTGGGACAATAACAAACTTACAACAAAATGCATGCCCAATCAATGACATTCACCCTGGCAGTAAGTAACCAATGAGAAGTTGATATACGATTGTTTGAGTATAAGTCTGTGAATTCTTACATACAAGTCAAGGAACTCACGACATTTTCAGGTCTCTATACGAGACAGCCTTATTGAAACAAGGGCGTATGAGGTGTGCATGATTGCATGCAAGTCATTTGGGGAAGAAAAGATTTTAAAAACAAACGAATTTGAAAAATGAGCGGGTTATGATAAAAAGTGTAAGAACTTACAAACAAGGTACAGACATAGCACTCACCTACATACGCACAACTACTTGTCACGTGCGTTATGCTTAATAGCTCATCGTACAATAAATGATTATGTATTAGTTACGATTCATTTTACAACAGCCGTAATGTGAAGAAAACCCACTTACATGAATTTTGCATGTATAAACTCAATAATTTCTCACTGGTAAATGCGAATGCGACACAGTACCCACCCCCTTTCCTTTAGGATCCGGATTCGAAGCAACAAGTTCAAACGTGTCGGAAGTTGCGATAACCCGTGAGTTTTCTAAGGCTACTCCATGTTAATGTCTCATGTCATATGATGCTTTTCTGGCCACCTACGAGTTACAAAAAAAAAGTAATTTATAGCTTTTTTAGATGCTACCGCGGACAAGGATGAGTCTATACTAGATTTGTAATTTTTTTTAAATGAATTAGAAGTTATTTGCGTAAGTCCTTAGAAAATTTATCTACCCGCGAAGACTGGTTGAGCACACAAAGACGGGATTACAACACATAATGTTCTGATATATTAACAATCAACTCGGTAACTTGCAAATCTGGTAACGCCTGCAAATGCAACGGCATGTTAAGAAACAGAAGCTCAATAATCCATTGGCGAGGGCTAGCCAATAAGGAACGTGCCCTGTGTATCCTAGCGGGGATAAACAGTAGGGTGATGACTGGGAATACAGCCACCAGCACAACTACTGTTCCTTCTGCGTTCGATACAGACTTCTGTAGGCTATTCACGGTAAAGTGAGCACTTTTGAAAGCCCTCGCATCTGGAATAATAGTCAATAAATATTTTTTATTTTAACCTTAGACGTAAACTTCCATGCGGTGGAATATATACACTGTGTTCTATTACCTAATGACAATATTTATTTTAAAATGTGGAAAAGGATAAGAAATGGCTGAAAGGAAAAAGTAACTAGGGCTTCAAAAGTACTCACTTTACCGTGAACAACCTATAGACTATGTTCACTGCTAGTAAGCGTGTTAACCGAATCCGACAGAAATATGTAACTGGCGACTCGTGAATATAGATATTTACTGAAGGATGCCCTCCACAACAGTGTTAGACTTCATTAAACATTTTGAAAGATGTGCTTAGTTTTGTCTTCAATAAACATAGTTTAAAAAAAATATCGTTAGCGATGCACTGAAAAAGTAACACTGTCAAACTCCTAAGAAGATAAATAACTTAAGGGGCCTCCGTGGTGTAGAGGTTAGACTACTAGCCTCCCCCATAGGCGAACCGGGCTCGATTCCCAGCAGGGTCGCTCCCGGACTTTCGCATGTGGGAAACTTGCCGGACGATGCCACTGGTCGGCGAGTTTTCTCGGGGGACTCCTGTTTACCCACCATTGCATTCCGGCGCTGCTCCGTACTCACCTCGCTTTACCCTCATCGGCTCTCAATACCTCGATGTTAAGAGCCAGCCAAATATTTTCACTCTTCATAAATGTCGTACAATTACGATGGTTATTGCCCAAGAAATGAAAGAAACATCATCAGTGCAGTGGTGGCAAATTACATAAGAATTACTTTCCATGATTCACCATAAACTGTACTTCACTGCTAACAGTAAGGACGCCGTCCACCCGTACCTCAAACATAGAGCAGATCTTCAGTCGTGGAGCTGTAATTTGAAAACTGTTCAATATATTTGAACGGTGCCTGCTCACGAATGGCATTTAAGAAAATGTTCATATTGGAATACTAGTTTCCGTTTTCTATTTCCGTTTCTAATGTGTACCTTTTATAGTGTTAATGCGTGTTTCGCAATATTTATTTTAAGTAAGTAACTTCCGTCGCATGCTACTTAGCTAAGCAGATGGACATGCAGCAGCACACTTGTGTCTTTAATATTAAACTATAAAATGATATGGTCGTCATTTAAAGTCCAATGTGGCGAGTAGACCAGAGAATGTCTGCACGTCAGTTCAGTGCCTTGCAAGTAAAGGCGACCAGACATTCTATATGCGTATATAGGTCGCCCTTAGCGGTCCCACGATTCTAGTCTCCAGGCATGCGAAACACTTCCAGTTAGACGGCGCACCGCGGCGCCTTAAACACGTATGGAGTTACGGACAGGAAGTTGTTTCATATTTTTCCGTAGAAGAAACGTGAACCAGCGACACTTTAAACGGCAGCACTCTCTTTCCACTCGGAGACCCACTCACTAAGGCGGCATACCAAAACGTTACTCCGAGAGTAGATTAAAGTGAGAGTTCAGGCCGAGGAAAACAAGAGTAGGCGTGGTTTTGGATCGAGCATGATGTAAATACCATGCTGTGTTTACAAATATGAACTGATTACGCAACCAATGTAAATTCCAAAAGATATTTATTACTTTTCCCAAATACTTTTCTTTTCAAAAAATTAGTTATATACATGAACAGCTTTGCTTACCTAAAGTTAATCATAAACATTATGTGTAAAAATGCAACCTCCATACAAGTTAACTTTTAAATAAATAAAAATACGAATTTTAACACTCGTCATTTGCAATTTGCCAGCGTATGTCTGCGACCAGAATGTCAACATTTCCCTTCAGTTTGTTTAATTATATTAAACTTCCCGCCAATTTCAGTCTAAACTTCATTACTCGCTGAAATAGTGCGTGTAAAGTTTTGCTCTGGCAAGATGCTCAGAATAATTACTCTGCAATTTTGGGACACTGCCAAGAGTAAGTGAAACGTTTACTCAAAGCGTCTTGGGGCAGACAAAGAAGAAAGTTTACTCGCAAAGTAACGTGCCAGAACTCCGCTCAATGTGACGTGATATATCGCTATGCATCTAGCGGAGGAAATTCGACGTGCAGTTGCAGGTACGGAGGGGACAAAAATGGATGATTCTTGCAATCTACGCTTAATTTACTAAATCAGGCTTGTAATGAATGTCTATATGCACAAAAAAATGTTTTTCTGCTAAGAATAATGTGTACCTGTTAGTAAATAAATTATTTTAACAAAATTTACTTAAAAACCCGTAGGAAATGGCATCAGTGTTTTTATATAATAGGAAGGGTAAAAACTGGGGCAAATTTTTACCAAGGTTGTCAGTCGCTGATTTTCTCATAACTCATGACCGCAGACACGTTTACAAAACGTCGGCCCACCGTGCAACTTCACAATCCTGGTCAATTTATCACGCATTCATCATTGACGGCAGGATGGGTTTCTTAACGTCGCACTTTGTTCTCTTTGATTTATACGACCATGGCTTTTGAACGCTCCCTAGACGTCCGGATAACAAAAATGAACTTTGATAATGTGATTACGTTTCTTCGAAGATAAATACACAAAAGAAGCAGGTGGCTGGATAAACCACGGATTCAGCGAGTGATATATCAAAATAAACAGCCTAGATCTTTGAATATGCCCCTTGACAATCACAGTACAGCCACATTTACGTGTATTCTGACAAAACGATTAAGGGAGTGGGGCTAAAACAAAACTATACGATAATGTACGTGCACGAATTTCTAAAGTACTTTGATGAATTTTTACAAAACTCTCTGTGGTTTCAACCAAACAAATTATCTACGAAACAGTTGTAAAATTTCAATCAAAGGTTTTTCTATTATTTTCATGTGCCGAAGTGGAAATAGGAAAACAAGTTTGTCATCTTCGTTATGTGGGTGATATACTGTGTAGACATACGTAATTAAAATCGTATATGTTTTATAAAGGAAGTTTAACACTAATGGACAGTTCAGAGAATCAACACCACATACACTCACCTAACAGACCTACTAATGTGGTGTAGTGAAAAATAAAACTGTTTCGCTGAGCAATTTACAAAAGCTACAAAGAGTTTTTTTTCTTTCAATCCAATGACTGACTTTCCGAGAAATGTGAAAATTCACATTATGATGGACCACCGAATATTAGCACCAGTGTGTTGATCAGGCGACACTATGATATTGTCACACATTTAAATACGTTACTATTACGCCAATACTTATTTCCGTGCGTACAAAACATACAGAAACCGATATTAACTGTAGCTAATTCAAGCATTCCATTAGTGACAGACATTACAAACATTAAACTACTTTTCCTCATTTTTTTCAGCATTAAGTTAGCGTTTACTGTCATATATATCCAGTTATTGGCAGTGATTTCTTTTTATCGTTATTCATGCATAAATTCTCTAGTTATAGCGAACGAGCTTCTATGCAGATACAGCCATTTAGGCGATGCATGGAAATTATTATATTCCAGGTAAAGTTTTAGAGATGCTGACTGTTATAAACGATTTTCATTCCTTTAATACTTAAGATGTACATGAAAGATATGTTATAGTCAATTCACGGTTTCTTCACACTTTTTGAATCAAACCTTTGAAAATTCACCCCATGTACGACGTATTTGGTTGTTTACTTACTATGCCATGTATAACAAACGTTTTATAATTGTGTTGACACACGATGCCGTATTTTTGGTTAAATTGAAAATGTATTTATATATTGTCTATGAATTATAATATTTCAATTATAATTGATATTAATAAAAACAGTTAGCAAATAGGCGTGTAGGTAATGCCTAGTACGAAGGACTGCCTATGGCAAATATTATTACACTTAAGTGCGCACGAATGCGGCGCGGTATTCCTTTGGTGTAATTTTCTAGGCTTAGTTAAGCTTAGTTTGCACGAGGCGGAGGAATGTCCTAGAAGCAGAACTTTAGCAGGGCTTCATAAAAGTTGGAAGTTACCGCGAATGGACTATAGTAACACAAATGCCGCTTCGGCGGTCATCCTCGAGTTCCATTGGCAAACAACACTTCGTGTTGTTTCGGCATTTATCATTCACGACACCAAGGGCTAAAGGCATACATTGTTTGCACTTACCGATTATAAAGGCCTAAAAATAAAAATGGACTGGTTCACAGACGTGTAAGACTAGACTTCACAGAGTGGTATACAAATCGAGATTCATTTGTTTGTTCATTGGCTGCTGCACGAGGGAACAGCCAGTCTGAGAGTGAGTTTCACATGAAGAAGACTTCCTACTGTTGCGAGTTTGTTACTGACCTAGGGTTATCTACGGAAGTTTCTATTTATCAGTAGTCAGACTTCAAAAGTCACAGTGACTTACACGTAGAGATTTGCAAAATTCGCGTTATAATTATGATAAAAATTATACTTTAACCACGTGTATGTCAGCACAGGGTTTGTCATCGGACCATATTTTGTCCGACACGCCCTGAAAAACTGTAAGCCAATCAATAAACACTATATTTGTGCGACTTAATCGCGTGTATTTTAGTCACGAGGAAAAAAACTTCCCATCTATATATAGCCCATTCATGCTTACTTCAAATTTTTCTGAAACCCCGCCGAAGTTATATTAAACCAAGTTTAACAAAGTCTAGAAAAATTACATCAAAGAGACAATGCGCCGCATTCGTGTGAACTCACTTTAATAATATTTTCCATGAAAACTTTTTTTTTAGTAGGTATTACCAACATACCTATTTTATCATTGTTTTTATTCATATTAATTACAAATAAAATATTGTACTTTATTTATAGATAAAATATATGTAAGCGTCCATTTTAACCAGAAATAACAAACAGAAGTATAAGACACTTGTGATACATGGCTAGAGACCTGGAAAATTCGCGGATTCATTTCGGGACAAGCGAGAAATCAAAACCGCGTGCGTACGTATCACTTTTGCAATCGGTCCCCGCGTTATTTGACACATCCTTCAGACCTCTGGGCCAATAACAAACTTACAACAAAATGCATGCCCAATCAACGCCATCCACCCTGACAGTGAGCAGCAACCAACGAGACGTTGATATCTGACTGTTTGAACATAAGAATGCGCATTCTAACCTACAAGTCGACGAATTCACAACATTTTCAGGTCTCTATACATGTCACGTGGCACGTTTAAGAAACAACCAGACACGTCATACAAGGGGTGAATTTCCAAAGGTTAGATTTCAAAAGTTTGAAGATACTGCGAATAGACTAAGCAACCAATGAACAAACGAGATTAGGACTGTGATGTCTAACAACACGTTCGGTAATATCGTGAATTTTTCATGCCACTGCCTATACGTGTTGTAAGGTCTTGAAACGAATCAGCGAAGCTGCGGTAACCGAGTGAAAATTTCACGAAGAGTAAAAAAAAAAAGTCAAAGTGATTCATTAAAACTCCCGACTTGAGCCGGTCGCGTGGACAGCCGACCTCGGCGGGTTTCACATCGAGTGCCGGGCCATCGGATCGCGTCTGCGATTACAAACGATAAATCCAGTTCGTTGGCGTAGGACTGCATGTGTGTGATTTCAGAATAGGGAGGCGGATCTGTAAACGGGAGGGGTAGGGGGAATTTTTATGACGCGACGAGTCGCTCTTCGCGACCCGATGATTAATGTCTGTGTCGGAGTGTGTGTGTGTTTGNAATGCAATGGGTGGGGCGTTGGAAAAAAAAACTTGAGTGTTACTTCTCTCTGTAACGTGCAGGAAAGCTGGTGGATAGGATATCCACGACTAGAGGGGATTTGTTTACCGACTCGTCTTCATAAACTGTGTGACACTGTAGTCGATGTTACGAGCGTCGTACTCTGGCATGCGTACGTTAACAATATTATGCAATAAGAACGATTTGTTACTAGGCGTTGTCAAGACGCCTATCTTCTTGATGATTTTAATTATATTAACTATAAATGAAATATAATCATTTATAGAAAACTGTAAACAAATGTTAAATTTTATTTTTAAAAAAATTACGTACTTTTCTGTTAACAGACGTACACAACGCTTTTAGGAAACAACCCAAAAACACGTCATGCATGGGGGGATTTTTCAAAAGTTTGATTCAAGAAGTGTGAAGAAACCGCGAACAGACTATATCCACCACTTCGGCCTCTTCGCTACGTTAATGCGACGTCTTAGCAAGCACTGCGCCGAGTGCTTCATCAATAAAGGTGCTGACAGCCTACATCGCGAAAGATTTTGGGGCAAGCTGTAATTCAAAACACCATAGAACCGCATTTCTCTTCCTTTATTGGTTGAATTATGTTTTGGTATGTGTTTGAACGTTTTCACGCGTATTCGCGCGAGTATCTGTGGCGAAGTTAACGAATCCCATGATTGGCCGAGCCAGGTGCGGGAACGGTCTTCAAATGCAAACGTGGAAAAATGAAAATAACTGCTGCATGGATATTGTTTTGAAGTCTACCTCGTGCTCAGATTGCTTCGCGGAAAATCACTGGCTATATTCATCGAGTAGGAAAATGGATTGTTACCTAAGTGGCAGAAAATTACGGAACTTCCAGTTCAGGAGTACGTACGTGATGGCACGCAATAGCTTGCTGGTTTAACAAAACGCGATATGCTAGGGGCCTCTCTATGCGAGTATTCCCTGATTCGCGAGCAAATACCCGCGACGCATAACATCAACTCATGAAAAAGCTGCACGCTGCAGTGTCTTTAAGCGCAACTATAGTATATCCATGGCTATTTCCATCTTTTCTTAATACTTGCTTAAGTTCTACTTTCAGGCTATTCCTCCGCCTCATGAAAATAAACCTTAACTAAGTCTAGAAAATTACACCAAAGGGACAAAACAACGAATTTGTGTACACTCAATTTAATAAAATTTTCCATGAGAACTATTTCTTACTATGCATTACCAATACACATATTTCCTTCCTTTTTTTATTCGTATTATTATTAAATTTAATTGGCCTATAATTAGCGCCAACTGTTTTTCCCGAAAACATTTACGCGAAAGCTAGACTTCAATATCCTATGTGAATACGTGCAGTCTAAATTTGGCTATTGGCCGCCTGTTTTTGTGTGAAGAGTGTCTGTTACATGAGGGAGCCAATCAGAATAAAGTTTCTCCGATACAGACCGTCAATGATTTGCGGGCGGCAGATAAAACGCGTAACAATTCAAATTATTCAATCACCAAAGTGGTTCTGAAGTAAAGTATTTTGGAACACAAATTGTCCCGAAATCTTTACGCGAAAAACAGGTGCCTCTACCTATAATGTAGGTAAAAGTAAAATATACTTCACATCTAGACACACATACTTGTAATGCAACTAGAATATATTCAAGTTCGTCAAATTATTTTACTTATATACAGGAGCGGCAGAAATAACTCCCGAATGTGAAAGGCTAATAAAAAATACACAAACGATTTTAGTCAAAATTTTATTAAACCATCTAAAATAATGATGTTTGCCATTTAGTTTAAATTAATTTTCACTTAATTTTTAAACACACGTTTATTTAATTTTCACTTAATCTTTAAACATAATATTTTTTTTAATTTTCACTTAATGTTTAAACATATTTTTTTTTGTAATTTTCGCTTATATTTAAAAATAATCTTTTTTTAACTGTCACTTAATTTTTAAACATAATCTTGTTTTAATTGTCACTTAATTTTTAAACATAATCGTTTTTTTAATTTTCACTTATTTTTTAAAAATAATCTTACTCAAATGCCGACCGTCACTGTCTATACACGTCTGAAGCCTCACTCTGAAATTACGCATAACTCTCATCGTCATCTCTAGTGGAATTCGTGTCGGATAGCAGCTTTGAGTTCATCGATTGTCGTCGGTTTGTTTTTGTAGACTCTACTCTTCATTTAGCCCCAGAGAAAGAAATCACAGGCGGTAAGATCGGGTGAACGAGCTGGCCACGGGATGTCGCCTCGCAGTGAGATTAAACGCCCTGGAAACATTTGTCTTAGGACTGCCGTAGATTCTCTTGCTGTGTGAGCGGTGGCACCATCCTGTTGAAAC
>NQII01002887.1:58992-70261 GCA_002778355.1 Clitarchus hookeri | reverse complement strand
ATATATATATATATATATATATATATAGAGGACTGGAACAAGAGGTCCCGGCGTGTCGCCGCAGACGAGGGGAATAAATGTTCATTACGAGGTTTCGCGGGTAAACCACTTATTCAACAGTTGTCGCAGGCGTCTTTCCTTGTCGCCGCGATGCGTCACCGTCTGCGAGAGGAAATGAGCTACCAAGGCGTCGTCTTCAGGAAGAAAGACGGAGGAACACAAGGGAGAGACAGAAAGACGGAGACAGAAAACGAAGACTCGGGAAACTGAAATAAAGAGTATATTATTTGTGTTTTTTTTTTACAAAGGCTTTTTAGGGAACTAGTTTCCAAGATTATTCTTCTATTGCTAGAAGTAAATTGGAGCAAATTTCACAAAATCTTGGAGTGCTATGTGAAAAAAGAATATTGAATTTTGACTAACTATTACTACACACTTCAAATGTATTATTCACATAAACATACACAAATAATTTCGTATGATTAATAATAAAAAATGTTTGTAAAGATATGATATTTCAGTTGCAGAGTTACAAGAAGGATTTTGGCAACTAGTTTCCAAAGATCTATTTGTAAAACGTTAAAAAAATTGTACAGTATGGAAAAAAAAAATACAAAATGTCTGCGAATCATCGCAAGGTCATGCAAGCAAAGAACTTAACACTAGACGAGACGAGAGCTTCAAACCATGTTGACATCGACTCGGCAGGCACCGCACAGCACCGTTCGCGTGGCCTGCGGTCCGGTACACGCAAACTTCCTAGTAAGGCGATCCGGGTTCGATTCCCTGTGTTCACGACCGTATCCNTGGCCTGCGGTCCGGTACACGCAAACTTCCTAGTAAGGCGATCCGGGTTCGATTCCCTGTGTTCACGACCGTATCCGAACTAAAGCGTATTGCAGAACAATTAGTCATCAAACATTTTCGCTAAAAACTGGCGCCTCTAGTGATAAGTAAATTAGTTTTCTAGTATCGTGGTATCAGTAAAAGACNTGGCCTGCGGTCCGGTACACGCAAACTTCCTAGTAAGGCGATCCGGGTTCGATTCCCTGTGTTCACGACCGTATCCAAACTAAAGCGTATTGCAGAACAATTAGTCATCGAACATTTTCGCTAAAAACTGGCGCCTCTAGTGATAAGTAAATTAGTTTTCTAGTATCGTGGTATCAGTAAAAGACNGAACATTTTCGCTAAAAACTGGCGCCTCTAGTGATAAGTAAATTAGTTTTCTAGTATCGTGGTATCAGTAAAAGACTTTGCAGTAATAACGTATAAAACAACCCGATAATGGCTGCTCACGGTAAAGTGAGCACTTCTGATCGTCCTGCTTTTCGCTCATTTGGCACCTGTTCCGCCACACGTAAAATTTCATTGTCGTGGGCCTAATGCCTTCATTCTTTCGTCAGTCATTTGAATACGTGAAATTGTTAGGATCCTAAATGTACTACCAATGTAACATTTTGTACTCTTAATGTGCACAATTCAAATGCTAGCAACTCTATTTGCTATATATTTAATAATTACTCTCTCAATACAACGTCAAGGTTTGGAACTATTTTAATTAATTCGCTGAAAACTTTACTCGGAGCCTGCATGTCAGCGCATACGGTAGTATATAGCATATGCAGTTAACGGGTAGATATATTTTTCAAAGGTTGATTTCTTAAGTGCTCACTTTGTTGTGAACAGCCTACAAGAACAATAATGCAGGATTGCACTTATTAAGTTGTAAATTACCACATCTTCTATAGCTACGGACCTGCAAAATTCGCGTTATTGTTTGGTATCGGGCTAAACTTCACAGTACTGTATATACTGGAGCCGACGTCTTTTTCTGNGCAAAATTCGCGTTATTGTTTGGTATCGGGCTAAACTTCACAGTACTGTATATACTGGAGCCGACGTCTTTTTCTGCCTAAGGTGCGCGTCATTCGGACACACAACTGTAAGGTGTCCATTTATTGGCGCATAGTTACCCAGGGCGTGTCAAATAAGGTACGGTCCAATGACAAACGTGTTCCAAGGGTAANGCAAAATTCGCGTTATTGTTTGGTATCGGGCTAAACTTCACAGTACTGTATATACTGGAGCCGACGTCTTTTTCTGACTAAGGTGCGCGTCATTCGGACACACAACTGTAAGGTGTCCATTTATTGGCGCATAGTTACCCAGGGCGTGTCAAATAAGGTACGGTCCAATGACAAACGTGTTCCAAGGGTAAAATTTTTTTTAAGTTTAACGTGTCTCCTAACAGTAAAGCAAAATTTGTAAATTTCTATCTATAGCGTTAATTTATGTCCGACGCGCTCTTAACAGCGAGGTCTTAAAAGCCGGCGAGGGCGAAATGAGGTGTAAATGGAGCAGTGGCGGGGGCCGGCAACGTCCACCACGTTTTCCCACACGCGAGAATCAGGGTGGAACCCACCGTTAATCGAACCGGGTTCGCTGTGGTGATAGGAGAGTAGTCTTGACTGCTACACAACTGCGACCTTACATGGCTAGTCATAGGTTGAACCACGCATGTGTACATACTTTCCACCCCTACAACTATGCAATTTCTGAAAATTTCAGGGCTATATATAAGTTATCGTTTGCTTTTACTGATTTTGCTTGCATTTTTATTTTGGCCTGTGGCTTCCTGTTGTCGCACAGTGATAGTGAGAGTGCTAGATAGAGAGAGAAGACACGTAGAGAGAGAGAGAGAGAGAGGTAGAGGACGTAGAGGGAGGAAGACGGGCTGTTGACCCGCACGGCTGACATGTGTTCGCCGCTCCGGCTCATCGCGGGGAGACCCAGGGTCCACTCGTCTTCATTACACGCCGACGACGACAAACTCCCCGCGGAGTCAGCTGGGTTAAGAAGCGCCGTCTTGCTGTCGCCAGGACTTGGCGTCGCTTGGCATCCTCTATCTCATCCACCAGCGCGCATCGCACCACACCTGCAGGATTATCCTCAACATTAACACGCTCAGTCACCGTGGCCACGATCGTGGACATGTTGCACTTGAAAGCTATTTATTGCCAGTACTGTACACAACGAGCAATAAGAACCCAATGTCTTGACAGTCTTCTTGATGGGTAATCTGATTCGTGAAAGTTGTCACACCTGTTGTTTATGAATGTCTGATGGTAACGCAGCACGTTGTTCTCTCGTTACAACAAGTACATTAGACGCAAGTACAGTGCACATCAAAATATTGTGCAGTGCTACAAGTTTTTAACATATAAATAAAAAAATATCGAAAGGCCGAAGACAAAATTTATTTTAATCATTCAGGTACAAATTCGTGAGATCAAATGCAACTCAATACAATAATATTATTGAGCATTGAAAATACAAGTTTCAACATCAAACAGTAAACAATCAAACCTGATTTCTTATACCCTCACTAAACCAGCCTTTCAAAACAAACAAACTGACTCATTTATATTATAATTATTCACAACTCTGATAACATTCAATCATGTAAATTGCTCAAACAACATTTATTAGCAGCTCAGTTAACATTCAATCAGTGTAGCCATTTCGTTACGCTTTAAACTATGCATACCAAAATTTCAAACAAATTTATCTAACAGCTTTCAGACAAGAAATCATTAAAAATACAAAGAATAAAACATTAATTAAAACTCATACAGATTAGCAAACTGCTGAAAAATATTCATTATAAAAATTACAAATATATTAACAATATATTAACAATACATGTGCCAAAAAAAAATACATTCAAAGCTTTGAGGGAGCTTAACACATAAAACCGTTACACAATTTCATAAAAACGATTAACCATAAAAATTTATTTGGTAACAATTCTTAATCATGCACCCGATTATTAGCAATTACCATTTTACAATCACAAATAAATACCCGTATCAAATTAAAATTAATGCGTTGCAGGTGGGCAGACAGCATTGAAAACCACGAANAAAAAAATACATTCAAAGCTTTGAGGGAGCTTAACACATAAAACCGTTACACAATTTCATAAAAACGATTAACCATAAAAATTTATTTGGTAACAATTCTTAATCATGCACCCGATTATTAGCAATTACCATTTTACAATCACAAATAAATACCCGTATCAAATTAAAATTAATGCGTTGCAGGTGGGCAGACAGTATTGAAAACCACGAAGGCAGTGCGGTGCGGGCAAATATGCCAACGCAAGTCAAACACATCTGGCTGAGACAAGCCATAGAGGAAAAACGTACCTCAATACAAGTTACCAAATATGACAAAATCCAAAGCAAGAACTACACCGTCACTGCACCGCGTTAATTTAGCCGATACCATAATTAACCATGGGCATCCAAACACAATTTAAAAAATACGACGCGCGATGAAGTTACCTAGCCCGTTAATCAAAACCACATAACCACATTAAAATTATCATCTATCCTGACTGCCAGACCCACCTGCAACAGTCGCCGCACGCCGCCTTAAAACACTTAATGTGCCATCATTTTAATGCGATGCATTTTAAGACCGCCGAGGCAATCTAGCAGGCTTGGTGGTCGGAGGAGAAGAAGTACACTTCATTTTCACATTAAATCAAACTGAAACCAAAGTAGGGTAATTGCGCTGTGATCAGCGCAATATTGCACTGTTGCAACACTTTGACTAAGAAATGAATGCGTGGCCGAACGGGTTAAGGACACCGATGACNGCTCAGTCACCGTGGCCACGATCGTGGACATGTTGCACTTGAAAGCTATTTATTGCCAGTACTGTACACAACGAGCGATAAGAACCCAATGTCTTGACAGTCTTCTTGATGGGTAATCTGATTCGTGAAAGTTGTCACACCTGTTGTATATGNAATAAGAACCCAATGTCTTGACAGTCTTCTTGATGGGTAATCTGATTCGTGAAAGTTGTCACACCTGTTGTATATGAATGTCTGATGGTAACGCAGCACGTTGTTCTCTCGTTACAACAAGTACATTAGACGCAAGTACAGTGCACATCAAAATATTGTGCAGTGCTACAAGTTTTTAACATATAAATAAAAAAATATCGAAAGGCCGAAGACAAAATTTATTTTAATCATTCAGGTACAAATTCGTGAGATCAAATGCAACTCAATACAATAATATTATTGAGCATTGAAAATACAAGTTTCAACATCAAACAGTAAACAATCAAACCTGATTTCTTATACCCTCACTAAACCAGCCTTTCAAAACAAACAAACTGACTCATTTATATTATAATTATTCACAACTCTGATAACATTCAATCATGTAAATTGCTCAAACAACATTTATTAGCAGCTCAGTTAACATTCAATCAGTGTAGCCATTTCGTTACGCTTTAAACTATGCATACCAAAATTTCAAACAAATTTATCTAACAGCTTTCAGACAAGAAATCATTAAAAATACAAAGAATAAAACATTAATTAAAACTCATACAGATTAGCAANTCTAACAGCTTTCAGACAAGAAATCATTAAAAATACAAAGAATAAAACATTAATTAAAACTCATACAGATTAGCAAGCTGCTGAAAAATATTCATTATAAAAATTACAAATATATTAACAATACATGTGCCAAAAAAAAATACATTCAAAGCTTTGAGGGAGCTTAACACANATATTAACAATACATGTGCCAAAAAAAAATACATTCAAAGCTTTGAGGGAGCTTAACACCTAAAACCGTTACACAATTTCATAAAAACGATTAACCATAAAAATTTATTTGGTAACAATTCTTAATCATGCACCCGATTATTAGCAATTACCATTTTACAATCACAAATAAATACCCGTATCAAATTAAAATTAATGCGTTGCAGGTGGGCAGACAGTATTGAAAACCACGAAGGCAGTGCGGTGCGGGCAAATATGCCAACGCAAGTCAAACACATCTGGCTGAGACAAGCCATAGAGGAAAAACGTACCTCAATACAAGTTACCAAATATGACAAAATCCAAAGCAAGAACTACACCGTCACTGCACCGCGTTAATTTAGCCGATACCATAATTAACCATGGGCATCCAAACACAATTTAAAAAATACGACGCGCGATGAAGTTACCTAGCCCGTTAATCAAAACCACATAACCACATTAAAATTATCATCTATCCTGACTGCCAGACCCACCTGCAACAGTCGCCGCACGCCGCCTTAAAACACTTAATGTGCCATCATTTTAATGCGATGCATTTTAAGACCGCCGAGGCAATCTAGCAGGCTTGGTGGTCGGAGGAGAAGAGGTACACTTCATTTTCACATTAAATCAAACTGAAACCAAAGTAGGGTAATTGCGCTGTGATCAGCGCAATATTACACTGTTGCAACACTTTGACTAAGAAATGAATGCGTGGCCGAACGGGTTAAGGACACCGATGACATTTTTTTTTTAAACTTCAATGAATTTGTTTTATTAATAAAAAGTTTTTATCATCGCGTTGTTTTAAAAATTAAGCTTGTACTTGTCATCCACATTATAAAATTTTTCTTTTGAATTATCGACAACAAATTGCCATGCATCCGCTGCCATACCTTCACTGTTGTGCGGTACATCANAGCGCAATATTGCACTGTTGCAACACTTTGACTAAGAAATGAATGCGTGGCCGAACGGGTTAAGGACACCGATGACTTTTTTTTTTTAAACTTCAATGAATTTGTTTTATTAATAAAAAGTTTTTATCATCGCGCTGTTTTAAAAATTAAGCTTGTACTTGTCATCCACATTATACAATTTTTCTTTTGAATTATCGACAACAAATTGCCATGCATCCGCTGCCATACCTTCACTGTTGTGCGGTACATCANAAATTTTTCTTTTGAATTATCGACAACAAATTGCCATGCATCCGCTGCCATACCTTCACTGTTGTGCGGTACATCATTTCGCTGGTGTACCACGTGCAAAGCTGTTCACTCAAACTAGACGGTAACCGAATATTTAGGCATGTAGTACATTTAGCACGTATTTTCCTGTCACTGTTCATGACATTTTCTTAACGTGCTAGCTAGGTTACAATTAAATACCTCCTTAACAGAAATGTTTACACGGCGAGAAAAAAAAATCCTTCTAAATTTGTTGTGAAATTTGAACTACCAGGGCTATGTTCTACACTGGAAAAAATATTTTGTTGCGGCCACAAAGTATTTTGTTGGTATTCACCCTGCCACACTTTTTTGTGGCGAACAAAATTTTTTTTTGTAATTTTTAGTAACAATATATGTTTAGTGGTGACAACTAAAAATGTTTATATTAGCCACAAAAATATTTGGCAGAGTAAATACCAACAAAACACTTTGTGTCCACCACAAAGTATTTGTTTCAGATTAAGTCAGTTTTTTAACAATGCTAAATGTTTTTCGCATGCCTTTTTTTTTCAGCTGTGACTTTGTAAAAAGTGTATGTGATGTAAAACCCTGATTAGGATCGATTTACCTTCTGGTTGTATCCTCAACCATATACAGGTTGATTATAAAGTCGCTATCCATTTGTGGGAAGTCGCTAATATGTCTTGTTTTTNTGTATCCTCAACCATATACAGGTTGATTATAAAGTCGCTATCCATTTGTGGGAAGTCGCTAATATGTCTTGTTTTTGTTTTAGTTATTGGAAATGGTCACCATTTAAGAGAGGATATTCGTGGTTCGTGCTCGTCTGAGAACATTANTTTTTTGTTTTAGTTATTGGAAATGGTCACCATTTAAGAGAGGATATTCGTGGTTCGTGCTCGTCTGAGAACATTAACGTACGATGCAGTGACACCTGATTCCACGCGAAGATTGAGGAAACCTGGCCCCACAAATGTGTTCATTCGCCGTCTCGTCAACAAATTAAATCGCACCGGGAGTGTAAAATCTTCCACAGAGTGGATTGTGGGACATCGAGCTTACGACTGAGATGCAGAGGCGGTGCACGAGGGCTTCGTTCAATGGCTTCCTCAATACGTTGCACAGCGTATGCAGGTACAGATGGCCTGCATGAACGCTCTTCGTCCTTGACACTTTTCATAAGTTTTAGGAAAAAAGGGAAATTTTGAGGGAAAAAGACCGATTTCAAGGGGGAAATGGTTGTATTTGAGGGAAAAACGGGAAATTCCAAGATGGCGACGGATCCATAGATCCGCAACCCTCAGCCCTTGTCTTCGGATCGGCATAATCTATCAACTCGCCTCAAAAAAAGTTTTGCGCTACCTTGATTGCTGTGTTAATAGGTTGAAAAATGGGATGAAAATAAACACTGTCTGTACAGAATACCAAGCCAGACTTGGCAGAAGTCTCTTTGTAATGCGCCTAGTGTCCCAGCGACCATCCTTCATATGCAACCAATTACAGGGAAGTACAAAACCTTTTTGTGAGATGTGTAGTCAGTAATTTAATCGTATATCACAACACAGCATGTGTTAATAAGTAGATACGTGCAAAATTCGCGTTATTATTTTAGGAGAAGCTAGACATCACTGCGGTACACTTACGTGAGCACAGTCCGTGATTGCATTGGTTGATGACTTCATACGACGTCATGCAATCTGTGATACCGTGTTATAGGAGATCGTTCACTCTTCCGTTAAACTATTGTTATTGGCTAAAAGAATACTACAGGTCATGCCACACAAATCTGTAACCAATGACATAAGTTGAACGAGCGTACAGCAACTTGGAGTTTAGCCAGCTGTCGGATAATAACGCAAATTTTGCATGTCTCTAAAGATAAGACATTACGGGCAAACTGTGGAATGTTTGGCGTGACCGAGCAGCCTGTACTAACACACACACCCCAGGCCAAGGATAAAAAAAATACATTGACGCAATGTAAATGTGATGTTGTTGGAGCATGTTGCAAATGCTCTGTATAGATACCTGAATATCGCAGGAACTAAACATTCACAAACTGCTTTCGACACTTGGAATTCTGCAAGTCCATGACAGCATCATAAGAAGAGATGAGGGACAGTCATTAAAAATTGTAGTTCAAGGTAAAGTTAATGGGAATAGAAAACTGGGAAGGGCTCCGAAAAGGTGGATTGGTTAGGTCAAAATTTCAAGTTTAAACCACCCCAGACCACTATCTACACATCGCAGAGAATGGCGAGGATTGATTTGCTCTTATATATAAAGAGCGTAACGTACGGTCAAGATGTTCAGACATGATCAAAACGGCGGGACACATGTGTTAACGTTAAAAACTNTGGCTTGATAACGACTATCTTTCGTCGCAAGTATAAGATTAGTGCACTGCGAAAAATGGGTCGTTAATATGCATTACGCAATTGCGTGTTCCATAAGTACAAAAGACCACCACAAAGGCGCTTTTTAATATAATTACCGCTGGAAGGGTATTAAAACAGCTCGGTTGTTAAGAGTCAGCGTGAGTTGTAATTTTAATCACATCCCCGCAATAAACTTACACAAACTGGTTAACAAAAATTAAAAATATTTCAGTCACTTGTAAATTTCCAGGTTTAACCGGTTCAGTCACCATGTCCACGATCATGGACACGTTGCACACGAATTATATTTATGACGGGTACTGTACAGAGCAAGGCACCAGGTACTGTACACAGCAAGGCACCAGTTACTGTACAAAGCAAGGCACCAGTCCAGTCTTCCTTTTAGCTAATTTGATTTATGGAATTTTCTACACCTCGTCGTCATGAAAGGTTAATGCCAATATCATTGAGTATGCAGCAATTTGCTCAATGGTTGCAAAATAAGTGCGAAACACAAGTACTGTGCACACCAAAAAATTACACGATTGCAACACTTAAACTCAGAATTAGTGTGTGACAGATCGGGTTAAGTAAAGAATAAAGTGAGAAGTTCACGTGTAAGTAACTATGTATTGGCATAGATATAATGATCTCTTATTCTTCGAAACCAGTACTGTAGGCTTAATATTTATCGTCAATAGCTATTTATGGTCTTTAGTAATGACGTTAACAGCAAACGGCGTTTCCCACGTATGAGTCTCTTCCTCACTACATTTTTGCTCTTTTGTTTCCAATTCTTGTGAGTTTAAATCATAAACCTGCCCGCTCTGCAGCATAACATCTGCATGGGAAACTGTGGCTGAAATGGGGGAAAAAATATTGGAAATAGTATGGATGTAGATGAAAAAATTAAGATCATCTTTAGCACTACTGTTACGACAGTCGAACGCCACTGTCCCATAAACGCGGAAAAATAGGTAGACACCTACAATTTGCTTACTCGAACGCCGGCGTGAACATGCGGGGAGATTGTACCTGCAGAAAAATCTGCAAGCGCACGTGGATGTCGTCTTGTTTAATGGCACTTCACCTCCCNCACAACACAGCATGTGTTAATAAGTAGATACGTGCAAAATTCGCGTTATTATTTTAGGAGAAGCTAGACATCACTGACGTACACTTACGTGAGCACAGTCCGTGATTACATTGGTTGATGACTTCATACGACGTCATGCAATCTGTGATACCGTGTTATAGGAGATCGTTCACTCTTCCGTTANACATTGGTTGATGACTTCATACGACGTCATGCAATCTGTGATACCGTGTTATAGGAGATCGTTCACTCTTCCGTTAAACTATTGTTATTGGCTAAAAGAATACTACAGGTCATGCCACACAAATCTGTAACCAATGACANCACTCTTCCGTTAAACTATTGTTATTGGCTAAAAGAATACTACAGGTCATGCCACACAAATCTGTAACCAATGACAGAAGTTGAACGAGCGTACAGCAACTTGGAGTTTAGCCAGCTGTCGGATAATAACGCAAATTTTGCACGTCTCTAAATATAAGACATTACGGGCAAACTGTGGTTACAAACCGCACTGGCTCGTCGGACATGATTGTGTGTGTGGGGAGGCCAAGGATAAAAAAAATACATTTACGCAATGTAAATGTGATGTTGTTGGAGCATGTTGCAAATGCTCTGTATAGATACCTGAATATCGCAAGAACTAAACATTCACACACGGCTTTCGACACTTGTCATTCTGAAAGTCCATGACACATAAAAACAGATGAGGGACAGTCATTAAAAATTGTAGTTCAAGGTAAAGTTAATGGGAATAGAAAACTGGAAAGGGCTCCGAAAAGGTGGATTGGTCAGGTCAAAATTTCAAGTTTACACCACCCCAGACCACTATCTACACATCGCAGAGAATGGCGAGGATTGATTTGCTCTTATATATAAAGAGCGTAACGTACGGTCAAGATGTTCAGACATGATCAAAACGGCGGGACACATGTGTTAACGTTAAAAACTCTAATTGACGCAGCCCTATGAGGAGGGGGGG
>NQII01002887.1:17891-50306 GCA_002778355.1 Clitarchus hookeri | reverse complement strand
TTTTTTTTTTTTTTTTTAGTCTTCTGCGCATTATATTTCATTTGGATTGCACTCGACACGTAACGCGATGAGAACACCACAAGCCAGTTCAGACAGAGCCTTGCACGTAGCGGCGTCGGAGCACTTGGTGTACGTGCCACCAAAACAAGTGTTGTGTCGGCTTCAAGTACAGCACGCACCATAAAATGTTTTGTTTGCAACACCTGAAACCGTAAATTAAAGTGGGTCTGAAAGGGTTAGTACACGTAATCATACGCTTTAAATGTTTTGCGCCACGATCTGAAGTACAGGCATTGTATTACCTTTATCTGAGTCTATGGGGCACTGAATATAGCTTATATGCGGGGACAGCAGATTTTCCCGAACAAAAGTTCCTCATTACGCTGAAACTTTGTCAGAAGTAGTGTTCTAGCACATCAAAACACTCACGTAAATAGTGTTCAAACGTCTGTCGAAGCCACGTGGTTTCGAATGAAACAGTTATGTAGCAAGATAAATAGCTAAGTTTTGGGACACGAAAATCAGTAACCACACAGCTGTAGGGGCCGCGGTGGTGTAGTGGTCAGACTACCCACCTCCCACCTTGGCGAACCGGGTTAGAATCCCGGCGGGGTCGTTCCTGGATTTTCGCATGTAGACATTTTGCCGGACGACGTGGCTGGCCGGCGGGTTTTCAACGGGATCTCCCGTTTCCCCCTCCCTTTCATTCCGGGGCTGCCCCAACCTCACCTCGCTTTACTCTCATCGGCTCTCAAGACCCCAATGTTAAGAGCCGCCCGAAACTCTCCACACTACACAGCTGTAATGCGTACTCTGCTTTTTATTTACTGTATGGTTCCATCTATAGCATTCCCTATATTCAATGGTTATAAAACCTTCCTTGCCACTCTTGCGTGACGACACGGCAGGTGGGTGGTCATATTGGATAGGACACGTACTCTGTCCGGCAATGAAGAAACAACCCCCTGTTCCCCTCCTACCACCCGGGGCAAGCCAAGGCACTACCAATTTGCCGTAATCAATTTAAACAACGTGTACGGCGGCGGGCGGGTTTGATTGATGAACCGGCCGCCAGGGGCGCTGCAAGGCGGGCCGTCTAAGGGCTGGTTCATTTTTCACGACCGCCTCTCGACTGGCCAATAACACGGATTACGTGAGGTGAAGGGTTCGCCTGCACGCCATTCAGAAGATGTCCGGAGGAGCCCCCACCCCATTATCGTCAGGATGTCGACACTGAGGGAACGAGCAGAAAGAGTAGACACAAAGTGCGGTAGAAGCTGTTCACAGTAAAATGAGCAATTTTGAAAGCCCTGCTTAAGGTTCACGCCTACCTGGAGCTTTTTTCCGCGTTTGAGACTGCGAAGCTCCGGAGCGATAAGGGCCACACTGGCACGCGCTACTAGTGCGCCATCGCCGTTATGCGCAAGACTCTGAACTGGCGTGCAATGTTCTAGTCGCACTGCATGTACCTATCAAACTTTCAGCGGTGACCCTATTATTTTATTTGTGGAAAGTCTGTAGGAAGGTTCAGTGCAGGGTCCTTGAGAGAAGTTTTGGATGGATCTGGCGCGTATAATTTGAGATACAGCACTTTGAAAAAACCGTTTTTAGACATTTCTGGAGTGCTCAGAAATGGTGTTACAAATGTGTGTGGCGTCTTGAAAGCACTCAACAGCCCTCGTCTGAAGTGTGTGTTCTTTTCGTAGATCAGCACATTGGACGCACGTTTAATAGTTCCGTAGGAAAACGCATATTTCAAACACACTGCAACGCAATTCAAGCGCCAGCTAGGCGGGAGCCTTAAAAGGTCCGGCTATCTGATTCTTGAACTGCGTTGCAGAGTGTTTGAGTGAGTGAGTGAAGAGAATTGAGCGGCTCTTAAGATCGAGGTCTTGAGAGCCGATGAGGGTGAAGCGAGATGAGTATTGAGCAACGCAAGAATGAAGGGGCGGGGAAAACGGGAAATCCCCGAGAAAATCCGCCGACCAGCGGCATCGTCCGGCACGATTCCCACATGCAAAAATCCGGGGGCGATCCGCCGAGAATCGAACCCGGTTAGTCTTGGTGAGAGACAGTAGTCTAAAGCACTACACCACCGCGGCCCCCGCAGTGTGTTTGAAATCCAATTTTTTTTACNCTTGGTGAGAGACAGTAGTCTAAAGCACTACACCACCGCGGCCCCCGCAGTGTGTTTGAAATCCAATTTTTTTTACGAACAGAAAACACACTCCAGACTATGTATGTCGATTACTTTTAAGACGGTCACGTACATTACAGACGCCATTTCAGAGCAATCCAGCGTGGTTAGAAACTTCTCTTCAAAGCGCTGTATCTCAAAATATACGAGTTATATACACACAGAATTATTCTAATTACGTGTATTGAACCTTGGTACAGACTTTCCACCAATAAAATAATAGGGTTACCGCTGAAAGTTTCATAGGTACACGCAGTACGACTAGAACACTGCACGCCAGTTCAGAGCTTGCACGTAGCGACNCTTGGTGAGAGACAGTAGTCTAAAGCACTACACCACCGCGGCCCCCGCAGTGTGTTTGAAATCCAATTTTTTTTACCAACAGAAAACACACTCCAGACTATGTATGTCGATTACTTTTAAGACGGTCACGTACATTACAGACACCATTTCAGAGTCCTCCAGCGTGGTTAGAAACTTCTCTTCAAAGCGCTGTATCTCAAAATATATTAGTTATATACACACAGAATTATTCTAATTACGTGTATTGAACCTTGGTACAGACTTTCCACCAATAAAATAATAGGGTCACCGCTGAAAGTTTCATAGGTACACGCAGTACGACTAGAACACTGCACGCCAGTTCAGAGCTTGCACGTAGCGACNCACCGCTGAAAGTTTCATAGGTACACGCAGTACGACTAGAACACTGCACGCCAGTTCAGAGCTTGCACGTAGCGACGATGGCGCACTAGTAGCGCGTGCCAGTGTGGCCCTTATAGCTCTTGCGCTTCTCTGTCTCAAACGCCGAAAAAAAGTTCCAAGCAGGCGGGCCCCATAAGATCTACTTTGATGACCATTGTTTACTCTTCCACCTTATGTAAAAATTGCATTGCCACGAGCCTGACTACTTTATTCATACGTTATCTAAGTGAAACTGTGAAATTATTATTAAAGTAAATATTTTACAAATTTGCTAATTATATATAAACTTATATGAAATAAAAACCGACAGCAAAACGAATAATTTCCGTATTCACAAATGTTTACATAACACTTAATTCAAATCAATACATGGAACTTATTTCCCTCGATCATTACCAACTGTACTGGGTGCATGCTACTCAGTGTGCCCATTAATATACATGCAACTAGAAAAAGTGACGTTTTTCAAAGGTTGATTTCGAAAGTGCTCAATTACCCGGGAACAACATATAATCAAGTAGTTAGTGCCGCTGAAACAAGAGACAGAATGGGAACAGTAGATCCGGGAAGTGTGGGGAACAGAATGGAAGACAGGATCAACCGCACCACTCACTACTCCAAAAGCGTGCAAAATAATTAAAAAGTAAATAAATAAATATGTTAAGTTATAACAATCCTCCAAGAATATGATGTGAATGCAAAGCAAAAAATAAAATACAAATTGTAAATAGAGGGCCTGTAGCCAGGTAAAATAAAGTTAAGTGGTCCTAAGAGCAAGCCAAAGGCAAAGGCGCGGGGGTGAAGCGTAACTGGCGTTTAGCTGGCGACGTAAGAAAAAATGCACGCCATCGCCGTCTGTAGTTCGGCAGCCTGCCCGTGTTTCTCTTACAAGCAGGCCACGCTGGCAACGAATACTCCAGGGACTGGAAAACCAATTTATACGTGTTTTTAGTCTGGCTTGTTTTCCAGTCTCCCATGTGAAAGTTTTACTCTGGCAAGATGTTGAGAGAAATTAATCTGCAGTTTTGGGACACAGCCAAGTGCGAGTAAAACATTTACTCAGAGTGTTTTCGGACAGTTAAACAGTAGAGTTTACTCGCAGGATAACGTTTTGAAGCGCCCATTTAGACTTTAATAGTAGAGTGGCGTGCTTAACACTTCAAGGTCAGCATAAGCTTACAGGCATTATAGACATGCTAGAAGTGTCACCACTGCAGTATGACTATTAGTATACGCTGTTCACGGTAAAGTGAGCACTATTGAAAGCCCTCTCATCTGAAATAATAGTCAAAAAATATATTTTATTTTAGGCTCAGACGTTAACTTCCGAGTGGGGTTGAATACACACTGTATTGAATTACTTACATTGCAATATTAATTTAAAAAGGTAGTTAAAGGATAAAAAATTGTTGAAAGTAAAATGTAGCTGGGGCCTCAAAAGTGCTCACTTTACCGTGAACAGCCTATATGCCCATTGCTTCTCGATTGTGTTATTTTTGTAGTGTCGTTGTTCGTTCTATTTTGGTTAGGTTTTTTTACTTACATTCGGCTATGGACACAATCCGATTAAATTAACACAGTAACAAGATCTGTGTTTACGGCACATTTTTTTTTTAAAGGCAGAGTGCATGAGATTTTTAACAACCGCGTACCAGCGGAATCATCCTGCGTGTTGAAAGAACACGACCCATGTCTTACGTCTTTCGACGTAAAACGTGGGTTGCAAAACTAACATCCTACTTTTGTGTGCCCACGTGCTCGTTAGCGAACTGCGTTCTGAGAACTCCAGGATTACCTCTGCGTTTCCAGGAAGCTGTGCGGAGAAGCGGAGATGATTGGAACAACAAGCCGAAAACGTCAATGATCCTCGGACCTCCAGGAAAAAAGATTTCCGGAACAACGCCAGACGCTCTGAGCAGTGTCTCGACGTAATAATTCCCAGTTGCTACGTGCAGGAAGAACCACTCCGCTGGTTTCTCTGTTTTTTTTCCACTTAATGACTTTGTAAATGGTCTACACTATATCGGATGCGCCTTTTGTACTTTAAAAACTTTCCATTGCTAGCTATTTACCGGCCAACGGAGTGTCTGGGTGTCTGTTTCTTCTACCCAGTATTTGTAAGTTATTGTGTTCAATAAGTTATACTATATATTTATTATATTTAGTATTTGAACCTATTACTTACACGATATATATTTTCCAATTAGACGTTGATGTCCGATTGTTTGGACATAAAACTGTGAATTCTAACCTACAAGACAATGAATTCGCGAAATGTTCAGGACTCTTTTTATAGATATTCCTAATGTTCACGACGGTTTAAGTTTAGCCCATTCGGTCATACATAAATTTTTGAGTTATAGTGTTGCATTTGCGTAATTTTTTATATGCGCTATACTTGTGTTCAGAACTTGTCTTGCAACCAATCAACAACGTGCTGCGTGCTCGATGATATTTGGCATTAACCATTCGTATCAACGAGGTGTAAAAAATGCCACAAATCAGACTAGCCACAAGAAAGACTGGGCACAGATGCCTTGCTGTGTACAGTACCGGTCATAAATATGATTCATGTGCAACGTGAATCCCGATCGTTGACACGGTGGCCGAACGTGTTAGTTGTGATCTAAGTCAACCCGCCACAACGCTGACTGGCAGCCAGCGAATAACGAACGCCGTACAGTGCGGTGTGGACCAATACGACGGTGGTAATGTGTAAACACAGAAATCAACAGAACTGTGTGCTCCTGCAGTAGTGGGGCCGCGGTCGCTGAGCGGTTAGACTGCTCGCCTCCCACCAAGGCGAACCGGGTTCAATCCCCGCCCGGTTCACTCCGGGATTTCGCAAGTGGGAATCGTGCCCGAACGATGCCGCTGGTCGGCGGGTTTTCTCGGGGATCTCCGGTTTCCCCCGCCTTTTCATTCCGGCGCTGCTCCATACTCAGCTCACTTCATCCTCGCTGGCTCTCAAGAACTCGCTGTTAAGAGCCGCCCAAATCTCTTCACTCACTTCATTCACTCCAGCAGTAGTGGATATGGACGACTCACGTCTAACTTGCCTACGCGTAACGATCTCAAAGTGTTTATAATTTTTTTCTCCTCGTGGGTGGGGGCTGCGCGGTTGTTCAGACAAGTAGCGGAGACGAAATGATGTGTGTGTTTGGACTGCCGACAAGGCAGACGTGTTCACACTTTATCACGGCCTCAGTTCCCTCATTAACGACCTCCAGCTCCAGAGAGAGGAAGAGCAACTCGCATTAGCTGCCACATCTCTCACCAAGATTCATTGCTTCTTAACCTCCTTACCCATTTTTCCCAGGGGTACTTGCGCCCACTTAAAACTGACGGGCATCACTGACGGGCGACAGAGAGAGAAAAAAANCCCATTTTTCCCAGGGGTACTTGCGCCCACTTAAAACTGACGGGCATCACTGACGGGCGACAGAGAGAGAAAAAAAGTACGTATCCTACGTGACACGCCATACATTTCCATTTAATTTGTACCATCTGTCTGAGAACATTGTCATNAAAAAAAGTACGTATCCTACGTGACACGCCATACATTTCCATTTAATTTGTACCATCTGTCTGAGAACATTGTCATAAGAAGACAAGTAAATGTACTGGTTCTCGCCACCTAGTTCAACACTTCGAGACCTGTGACCGACTACAGGACGGATTCCCCGCATTACCGGAAAATATTCACAGGTGGGGGTTGATAAGAAGTGCCTGACCTTTTCTGTCTGGCCACATACCGTACTGTTACTGTGTTTGCATCGAATAATACTGACAAAATTCATAAATAGGGGCAGGAAAATTTCGCGACTTAACCAGTTAACAAATTATCCCTCGTATATTCGTTCACATCTTACATATTGCACAATAGCTGAGATCATGATCGGTTCTGCGCAAGTCCAGAAGCTAAAATGCACCAATACAGACAACACCTTTTCCTGGGTTTGTCTATTGTTTGCTGCTGAAATACCAACGATTTTATAATTGGTTGCTTCATGTGCCATGGGCCCACTGAAACCGATTCCATAGAATCAAAAGTGTCAGTTGTTACAAGAAATTCGTTAAGTACTTTCCACACCAAACATTTCTTATCTTGCAACATCTGAAACGAAAAATTAATGTGTCTTTTAACGGGTTAGATGACCTTAATGCTAGACTCCACAGTCTTCTGTACACTCGAGTCTACACTATTCGTCAATTGGCTACCGCTAAATGAACAACCGGTTATATTCTTGACAAGGCAGCACGGTATTCGGTGCTTGCTTTCATGCAGGTTTAACTGTTGGCCCAATGTCTTCCACCACGCGTACCAATCGCAAAAGTAACTCAAATACAATTTTGTCAGTTCAGTTCGCGAAATGTTCGTGTCGCTGCCCAAAAAATATATGCTCCAACTAAAGAATAGTAACATGTAGTTATGAATAATATGGCTTGTAAGTCATCATGATACATGTTTAACGACACTTTAAATTGTTGCAGTTAACTCGGCACTCCGTGGTGTGTTGATAATGGTGTCCGCCGTGTAACAGAATGCTTAAAAGTACATTCATGAAACGGCCGATTTACCGCGAACTCAAGTAGCACACGCCAGCGAACTGGTGTCACAGGCAAGACACATGGCGGAACGCCGTTAGCCAATCCGCGCTATGCAACTGCGTTGCAGTGTACTTGAAACACTTTTTTTTTTTTTTTTTTTTTTTTTTTACCAAAAACAGTAGGAATGTACCGGTCTACGCAAATAAAATACACCTGAGACGAAGTACGAAGATTACTTTTAACCATTTCAATCCCGAATTCAATTAGGAGCGTAAGTGTTGCAATGGTTTAATTTTTTGATGTGTTCTGTACTTGTATCGAGCGTGCTTCTCGCAACCAATGAACAACCTACTGCGTGTTCGTTGACTTCATCATTAACCACTCACAAGTGATTGGAGCAGAAATTTCAACGGATAATATTTCTCACAGGGCCAATGCTCAGAACACCAGCCACTGATTCCCCGTTGTGTACAGTGCTAACTATATGTATCCTTCAATTGCAACATGTCCTCGATGAGAGACACGGTGGCTGAACGGGTTAAGACACCACGCACATTAAAAACAGTAAACTCGCCAAAATAGCTCAAAACTGCCTTTCCACACATACTGATCGGAAACACTCGCAACTAGTATAGGGACATGTACTGAAGTTTGCTACAGACGTTGCACTAATAACGTGGTAGGGTCAACACATAAAGTTCCATAGATTCAACGATACTACGGGTACACTGTACGCCATTTCAGAACCTTGTGTACAAGGGATGGAGCGATAGATACCCGTGTCTGTGCCGCCCTTATCGCTCCCTCCCTCTATTCTGTACCTCGAATTGCCAAAACATCTTCAGGTGCAGAGGACTCTTTAACTTGCCAACCAGCAACCCAGCCAATAGTGAATCTTCGGCAACACGCAGCAGCCAATGAGACAAAAGACTCGTTCCAAAGCCTCGCACAACCCACCAGCGAATGGGTGCGCCCACATAACAGGAACCGCCATGACATTAAACTCCTGTGTACTTAGCTACCCACTGCCTGTGTAGTATGGACATATAGAAGTTGGTACCTGGAAATACAGCAACCGTCATAATTACTGTTCGTGAGGTAGTAGAGAGAGGCGACTGAATTCTATCTCGCCTTCAGTTCCAGAAGATGAGCGCTGACATCAAGATATTTACTTGTCTGCTCTATGACTCAGAGATCGCACACTTCATTCCTACGACCACGTTAAAGTACAGAAGCTCTCGATACTCGACTTTATACCAGTGCGCCGCAACTAGGCGGCTATCTTATCCCATTACTGATTATATATATACACACACACACACACTTCTTGTAAGCTCAAACACAGTGTCACGATAGCGTGAAGAGGCCTTAATTCGACGGTCTGCCTGATATTCCACGCCGATATGAGAGCAATGCAGAGCACCAGCAGGGGTCTTTCTCCGTGTGACGCCGGCCGAGATAGACTTCACAAGAAGCCTGCTGTGCCGACCGCCGTAACTCGTCATACTTCATCAGCCTACGGATACTTTTCAACGTGGGACAATTACAATATTCTAACGTCGCTCTCAGTAAAGTAGTGGATGTAGTTAACTTGTAATGCTCCCCCGACCTTATAGTAATTTATGTAATATCCAGATGTTTAATTATATAGTTGTATATTAACCTTTTTATTTACCCCCACATACTCTACCGTCATGAGACCCCCNGCCTACGGTTAGACCACAATTTAATGAAAGTATAACAACAACCTCGTGTTTCGCAATATATTACGTCCGGTTTACGGTGTGTACACTGGGAAAATTAAGATTTTACGTAACCGAAGTCAGGTTACGCTAGGTTAGGTTGACTATTGTTTGCTGAGAATAGATTTTAATGTGTTGTCACGTTTATAACGAATTCATAGTCTACAGTACTTACTTGTCAAAACTGAACTTCAGTTTTATACACTGACAATTAACGTGATGCACAATTTTTTATGATTTGCTTACAGTGTTACACACATTAATCTCGGCAGCTAGTTTCCAAAAATCGAAGTGCTAACACTTTAAATCCCGTATTATCTTACGATTTCAAATGTGGCAGAAAAATCGTTTAATAGGTGTGGTACTTAAATGACAAAACATTTTCTTCGTTATCACAAAAAATACAGGATTTGTTTTCGGTGATCAGTTATATGAACCAGTCATGAAGTACAGCCGTGGCACGGTCTAACAACCAGTAACACACAGGGGAGGTCATTAGGCACCGAGCTTCGCACTGTATAGCAGCAGCCAAAAAATAGCAGTCACGTACAACATGTAGAAAACTGTCTACGCTTGGTATGAAAGAGTTAAACTCCAAAATGGTTTACAATATAAAAGTTAACCGTAAAATTATGCGCTGTGAAGTTTACAGAGAAATTAACACGTGTTATGTTATTAATTTCTTTTCAATGGAACTTAGCAGGTCGTGTGTGGTGTTGGGGTTTACTTAAGCTTAAAAATATAACGTTATATTTTACATCTTAAGTAAAATTGTAGCGCGGCGAACAAACAGAACATAGCAATCGGTGTTGTTGGCATGTAAATGTTATATACAATAATGTAAATATAAGAAAAATATTAAGAAGGCCTATGCACGCATATGTTTATGATTAAATTTGTTTACAAAAATTAGCCTTCCTGTTTAAAATAAACGTTTCTTTTGAAGTATGATATGCTTAAATGTGGTTGTGTTATACGAGGTTAGGTTAGGAACAAAAGTAAACAGAAAAGGCTTGTCGCAAGTTTTCACTGGCTGGACTTAAGAATTATCAGGTGAATTATGAATCGCAAATGTATAAGACGTAGTTCAGCGTGCAATAACCGCGGTAACTGCATAATTCTCAACGCAAAATTTTTATTCTAAACCCAGTTTTAGAGTGTGTTGCACATCTCGGAGCTTCTGCTGCCGACCACTCGTCGACTGCAGCCACCACGAGGCGAGGATAGTGAAGGTGATGCGTCGGTGTTTCGGGGCGTAAGGGGAGATGTGTAGGTGGCGTGGGAGGTGGTCGCGCAGCCTCACAGCGAGAGATCGATACATCTCGAGACTCGCCTCTCTCCACTCTTACTGACGGAGGGCACGTCACGTAATTCAACGGAGGCTTGGCCGTGCCACGCCGTATAGGCGCACAGTACTTAAGATTGAGTACGCACTGTGAAATCTTTGTTTGCGCGAATACGCGTATCTCGGTGGAAGGGAAGATACTTGGGCGGCTCTTAACGTCGAGGTCTTGAGAGCCGATGAGGGTGAATCGAGGTGAGTATGGAGCAGCGCCGGAATGCATGGGCGGGGGTAACGTGAGATCCCCGAGAAAACCCGCCCACCAGCGACATCGTCCGGGACGATTCCCGCATGCGAAAATCCGGGGGCGACCCCGCCGGGAGTCGAACCCTGTTGGTGGGAGGCGAGTAGTCTAACCACTACACCACCGCGGCCCCGCGTATTTCGGTAAATGAATGTTACTGGAATAAGACTTTTTGTGAGAAGAAAAGTTGAACAATTAACTATGCCTCTATTTTTTTTACTGTTATCACATTAACCCACCTTGTCACGCATTAATTTAGCAGTCTTGTAAAAAATTTTTGTGCATTGTACTTGTGTCTATTGTACATTCTACAACCAGTGGACGTGTTGCGTTATCATAGACGTAACCGTTAGTTATTCACAGACGAGAGGCGTGATAACTTTCAAAAATCAAGTTAATTAATAGAAAACTCTCGAGAGACATTGGGTACTGATTCCTCGCAGTGTACAGTACTGGCCGTAAATATCATTCATATGCAGCATGTCCATGGTCGAGGACACGGCGATTGAACGGGTTAAGCGTATTCATGGAGAAACAATTCGTGAAAATGGTAATCAATAGCATTTTTCAAGCTTGCCTATGCAGTTTCCTTAAGCGGTAAGAGAGAAGTACGACTATATGGGCATAATTTAATCTGTAGGCTTTCGTCGCATGTAATGAAGTCCACCTGTTCCAGATCTAATTTGCACAACACTATATCACGACGGAAACACTGCACGTCTAGAGCGTAGGGGCGATGAGGCGCTAGGGTTGCGTGTTAGTGTCGCCCGTATAGCTTCGCGTGTGTACCGTATATTAACGAAAACAGGAATGAAACATCCGCGTATATCACGAAATCCAGCGGCAGACGTAAACGGAATAGCATCACCGGCCAACAGCACGTAAGAGCGCCTTTGGCCGATCAGAAGCCGGCAACTTATTTGGCAGCCCACAGCACCGTCAATATAGAATCTTCCGCGGCACGCAGTGACCCGTTTCCAGAGCTTCGCGCAACCAATAAGCAACAGTGTGTGTCTGCCTTGAAGATACCGCGATGCCAATTCATTTATATTTACCTGCTCTGCTGTTATTCCGCGCTTCTTGAAGCCCGCTTGCTGCAATCATTACTAGGGACACCCGAATTTCGTGAAAATATTTCAGCGTATGCTATATTTCAATTCCCTACGGGTGTACAATAGTTTTCGTTTGCTTATTGGTGGCGTATGTCTGTGAGGAGACATTACTTGACTGGCCAATCAGAATAAGGTTCCCCGAATATGTGATCCAATCACGGATGTTGATCTCTGAGATAAAGTTTTATCAAATTCAACTAGTCGTGAAATGTTTTCGCGAAAATCGGGTGTCCCTAATTATTACGGACACCGGTTTTTTTTTTCTCGAAAATATTTCCACGCCAGCTAGATTTCAATATCGTACGTGCGGTTTCCCTTTGGTAACTGGCAGCGTATCTTTAACGTAAGACATATTAGATTAGTACTTCACTGGGCCAATCACAATTAGGTTAATTTAGTAATGGACGTCTGTGCTTCAAGGACAGACTCCTAAAACGAGTTGTAACAAAAACCATCAAATCGCGGAAGTCGATAAGGACTTAAGGGCTCTGCCTACCAAGATTGTAACCATGGAGTTTAAATGGAAAAACAATGTTAAATAAATGTATTCTCAGTGCATCAATTTTAAAGATAACTGTTTCAAACAAAAACAAATTTTTAACACGACATTCTTAGAGAATACGACTACGTTAAAAATTTAAAAAAAGAAAACTAAACATTTTTGTTTTAAATATAAATTGCAATATTAAACTTTAGAAAAAAATATTAAACATATAAACATTTGCGGGATTTCGTAGCGTGCCAGTACACAGCATATTTGTTTTTGTTTGAAACGGTTATCTTTAAAATGTATCTATTGAGAACACTGATTCCCCATTTAAGCTCCATGGCTGCAAGATTGACAGTCACAGCCCTCTAAGTGTTTTGAAATAGGACAACTGAACAGGAAATCTTTTTGCGTGTCCCTGGCAATACAATTTTGTATACAAACGTATTAAGAGCCCTTTAATATTTCGTGATTTTATTCCCTGGCAGGGTAGATTTCAAGAACTTACTTTCTTGTCGCACTGCTATATTTGGACCGCAGTTACTTGGACACGCACAGAACGAGGTGGCGCAGAGGATAGCATTTGGACTTGCATTCGGGAGGACCTGGGTTCGAATCCGGGTCCAGCCATCCTGATTTCGGGCTTCCGTGGATTCTCTCAATCACTCCAGGCGAATTCTGGGGTGGTTCCTTGGTTCAGGCCGTGGCCGATCCCTACCTCGTTCCTGCCTCTTTGAGCAACTAGTTCCGTCTCTAATGACCTCGCTGTCGACGAGACGTTATACCCTACTTAACTAAACTGGACACGTCCTGTGTAATACAGGCTGTTCCCGGTTATTTGAGCTCTTTTCAAATAAACCTTTAAAATATTTCACTGCCCCTTCCTGCATATATTTAAATAGGTACACTGACTGGCAAGCGCCCAATAAAGTTGGCAACAACTGTGGGAAAGTAGTCCCATATCACAACGTTGAATTAAAAGTGTTACGTAAACATTTGTGAATACTAATTTTTTTTTTTTGCTTTCTGTTTTTTTAATGTATATAAGTGTTGGAATTAGTAAATTTTAAAATGTTTAGTACTTTCCTAATAATTCCAAAGATTCACTTGACTAAATAAAGCGCGGAGGCCCACGGAAATCTTGATTTTACGAATGGCGGAGGAATACACATTTCACACGCAAGTGGATCATAAGCAGGACTTTCAAAAGTGCTCAGTTTACCGGGAACAGCCTTTATCAGCCAGCAATAAACAGGAAGCAGCAGTGTGACCCAGTCTTGAACAACGTGGTGCAAAGGCTACGCACTACAGCAGCAGCCGGTAAGCACACGATAGTAGCTCCAGTGTATGTTAGACTAGAGTTGCGCAGCCAATGACGAACTGTTTACGTCCAACATCAAAGGAGCCCTTACTATATTCTGTGGCTGCACTGTACACCATTTGTTATCGCCCCACACTCCGCCAACAGAAAGTTGAGTTGGCTGTGTCTCGATGTATAGTCCATTCATGGTCACTTATATCGGAACTAGGGACACCTGTTTTTCGCGATAAGACTTACGCGGAGGGTAGACTTCAATATTCTACATGCACACTTGCAGTCTTAATTTGGCCACTGACCGCTTGTCTTCGCGCGAAGAGAGTCTGCAACATGTGTGAGCCGAGCCAATAAGAATTAAGTTTCTCCGATACTGGCCTTCCGTGGTTCGCGGGCAGACAGATAAGATAGGTAACAATTCAAATGATCCTATCACAAAAGTGGGTTGGAACTAAAGTGCGTTGGGACACAACTTGTCCCGAAATCTTTTTGCGAAATAAAGATACCCTACTTATAACTCTTCTGAGGCCCTTCGAAAGTTCTAATTTTACACTATTTTTCCGCTACATGCAAACAAAAGTTAATAAAGTCTAAAAATGTTACACCAAAGAGACAGCGCACCACACTCAAATTAATAACATTTTACATTAAAACCATTNAACGCACCACAATCGTACGCACTCAAATTAATAACATTTTACATTAAAACCATTTCTTACTTATTTATATGAAATATTATAATTTATATATAAAATATTAGCATTATTTCGGTTTAATGTTAACAGAGGTATAAAAAAATCGTGTTATTCATGACACGTTTAGGAAACAACCAAACACATTACACATGGTGTATTTTTCAAAGGTTTAATTAAAANGCGTGTTATTCATGACACGTTTAGGAAACAACCAAACACATTACACATGGTGTATTTTTCAAAGGTTTAATTAAAAAAGTGTGATGATACCGTGAAAAGACTACAGAAGCCCTTCAATGTACAATTAACCCGTTTGAACCCAGTGTACACAATGGTGTACACAATGCAAATTAAGGTTATTTCTGGCCAGTACTGCACACTGTGAAGCTGAATGCACAGTGATCTTGCCTGTGGGTAACTGATTAGTTAACCGTGTTACCGGTCTAAGTTACTATTGGTTCGTATTACTACAGCCGAATACAAAGCCTGCAGATCATTCGCTGTAACAACGAAGCAAGTGGTGTGTCAGTTTAAGTAAAGCGCACATGGAAAAAAAATTCTTGTTTGTAACACCTGAAGATGTAAATTAAAATAGGTCTGAAAAGAATAACTTGCAAGTCATAGAGAACATCAGTGAATTTAAAAATTACGCATTGGAATAGTAACAACTTTAATGGGTATGTTATTGTTACCGCTATTAGCCTGTATTTATTACATTATTAGTATTACTATATAACTCTTACGCGCATTAATTCGTATTTCGAATTGAAATAAAAATTAATAGCTACAACTCTAACTATATGCCTATATAAACCTCAACAGAGCCATCTAAGTCACAATACTACAGTTGTCCGTGACGCGCANCAACTCTAACTATATGCCTATATAAACCTCAACAGAGCCATCTAAGTCACAATACTACAGTTGTCCGTGACGCGCACCTCTCAGTTGCGGTGTTATAGCGCAGAAAATCCCTAGTCTCGACAGAGTGGTGGAAGGGTTTTGGTGAGTGAGGTTGGGGGGTGCGGGTGGGAGTGGCGAAGAGGTTTATGTCGCATGGGTCCTGGAACACGGCGGAGGGGAAAGTAGGATCACGTGCTGTTGGAAGGGGTGAGGAAATGGAGGGGAGACGGGAATTGCGGGCAGAAAGCTAAAGGGGATTTATAATTCTCGCATGCATTAACCGATTTTAATCAGGGAAGCCGCTTTACACAGGGGGTGGTTGGAGAGGGGAAGGGGGTTGTCGGCGTGTACTCGTCCGTGCCTCTACATGTGTGCTTGTGTATGTGTGTTTGGGGGGGATTGATAACTGAGCCATCCCCCCACCCCCCGCACACCCGCAGAACCTGTCGCTAATAAACCTATAATGGCTGGAGCGAGAGCAGTTGCCGTAAACCTTGTCCGAACGAGGCACAGAGTACTTAATAATACAGAGGTGAAACCACCAGGGAACTCGAGCAGCACACGCCAGCAAAATGGCGCCACTGGCCAGCAACATGTCGAAACGTCTTTTGCCGATCATCATCGCCTCGTAACATAATCGTCAACTGGCAGCCCAGCCAATAGGGAAACATTCGCCGCGTGCAGTAGCCAGTCAGACACAAGGCCCATTCCCAAAGCTTTGCTTAGCCAATGAGAGAATGTGTACGCCCACATCAAAGGCACCGCCACGCCATTTCAGCCCTGTGTAATTATTCACTCTGTGACCGAGTGATGAACAACGCAGTATTTGCACTACGACAGCAGCTTGTGCCTCGAGAGAATACACGACTAAAGTCTAGCCTGCTGACAAGGAATTTCGCGGAATACTTGAGACCTGTACGTACACTTCACAAGCAACAACCAATAAATGCGTCAAACCGATAGCAGTACATTTCAGAAAAAACAAAAATGCATGCTGCAATGCCTCAAACAATATATTTTTCTGTGAATGAAAGGGCTAATTACTGGTTTGAAGTTTTGCGTAAAGTGTCATATAATTTACAGTCCGACAGTACAAGTTACGCTACAGAAGAAAGTTTACAATGTCTCACAATTCTGCAGAATTTTTTCATTTGTGGTCACTTTTTGCTGATTGCAGGCGTGAGTTCCTTAACACCAGCTGACTACTAGAAAAGTCAAATTGTGGAGTTTCAGTGCACAAACCACCAATGATGTAGTTTTAAAATGTTGAGGGGTACATAAATATAGGCACGAGAACTACAGCACCGTCTATAACCATATATTAGCCTGAAACTCAGAAAACGAAAATATGAGTACACCACCATTACACTGGCGACTCACGACAGTAAAAAGTAGAATAAAAAGTGGCATTTCGATAGATTGCACTGGCACTGCAGGTCTCGAACTACAATAGAAAGTTCTTGTACTGAACCACCAAACAGTTTTTATAAATTAGCCGAAGTAGTGTAATAAATATAAGTAACGAGAAAAAGAGATAATTTATGCGGAATAATGCAGAAGGCATAATGTAGTGAGTAGAGACCCGGAAATTTCGCGAATTCATTTGAGGACAAGCTAAACTTCAAACACGTGTACATTTGGCTTTCTTTTCAATTGGATAGAAGTTTGTTAGCTACGACCTGAACGAATTTGAGCTAATAACTAATCAGCAAGAAAAACACGACCGAATCCCGTACTACCTGGCCCGGTGTAAAATTGGAGCATCAGCCAATGAACAACATATTACTTCTTTCCGTGTCTCTAGTAATGAGCAGAGATAATGTAAAATAGCGAATTTATTTTGAAGCAACGTATCTTTGATAATACTCTAGCTAGTTAATTCTTTTATGGTTGTATTAACAAGGTTTTGACTCGGCTAAGTTTTTTGCGTACCAATCATAAACGTTCTGCCTTATAGTATCAGTAGAGACCTGAAAGATTCGCGTTATTTTCTGGCAGCAGACTAAAATCCACCTTCCTGTAAATATTTGACTTTATACCATCTGTTTATTGGCTTCTGCAGTAGTGAGGACACATATTTCCATTTAATTTGGTTGGACGTGTTTGGGCCAACCTATCGTTAGTTACTTGCTATTGGTCCAAAAGCGCACAGGGCGTGTCCGAACAAACTGTAGTCCACTGAAAAACGTAATACAAAAACACAAGTGTTTTAAGTCTAGTCTGCCTTGAAGTAATAACGCGAATTTTGCAGGTCTCTAAGTATCAGAATCATTATTGGCCCAGTGAAAAGGAGTTGTAGCTTCATACATGCATGACAGCCAATAAGAACAGATAACTGTCGTATATGTGTACAGTACGTTGAATCCTAACAAACAGTCAACTTTACCCGCGATGAATCATCTCTAGTAATGAGTGAGGTTAAGCAGTGCGTATAGCCTTGACTATAGCACTGCAAACCACAGACTCGGCCAGTAAAAACAGAGACCACAGCTAGTCATGCCGGCAGAAAGAACTGCGGCAAAAACTACACATCACCACGGGAAATGGGATCCTTCAGCATCACAGAGACCGGAGGGCTTGTAATAATGCGGGCGCCGATTCAATTTCCGGAGGTGAAACAACTACAGTCTGCGTAGGTTTTATTTCACACCGCTGCTCGTTAAAAGAGTCCTCCGCCGACCCCTATACGCCGCTTAGAAACGATTTCTGAAGTCACCTTCAGGGGAATCCCTGGGAAACAACGGGAATGCGGTGGTGTAGTGGTTAGACTACTCACCTCCCCCTAGGAGAACAGGGTTCGATTCCAGTCGAGGTCGCTCCCGGATTTTCGCATGTCGGATACGTGCCGGACGGGAGATCCTCGAGAAAACCCGCCCACCCAGCGGCATCATCCGGCACGNAAACAACTACAGTCTGCGTAGGTTTTATTTCACACCGCTGCTCGTTAAAAGAGTCCTCCGCCGACCCCTATACGCCACTTAGAAACGATTTCTGAAGTCACATTCAGGGGAATCCACAGGAAACAACGGGACCGCGGTGGTGTAGTGGTTAGACTACTCACCTCCCCCTAGGCGAACAGGGTTCGATTCCAGTCGGGGTCGCTCCCGGATTTTTGCATATCGGATACGTGCCGGACGATGCCGCTGGTCGGCGGGTTTTCTCGAGGATCNTTAGACTACTCGCCTCCCACCAAGGCAACCGGGTTCGGTTCCTGGCGTGGCCGTCCCCGGATGCCACTGGTCGGCGGGTTTTCTCGAGGATCTCCCCTTTCCCCGCCCTTGCATTCCGGCGCTGCTCCATACTCTCCTCGCTTCACCTTCATCGGCTCTCGAGACACCGGTGTTAAGAACTGCCCAAATCTCTTCACTCGCTCACTCATAGTAAACAAAATTAAACACCTCAATGTCACGACTGGCTGTAAGGAAGCATGGCGACGGCGATGGAAAAGAGCACTAACAAGCATCAGGTGTGTTCTTTTTCTTCAGATTTTTAAGCGTTGACTAAAGGCTTTTAATAAAGCATTCTGTTCAGAGAAGATACAGCATTGCCGCTATAGTTTGAAACACTGTTTTACAGAAGAAAAAACATCGTAAATTGAGTGCTACTTACAGAGATTTTGGCTCACTTTTGACACTCTACAACGGCCACAATTTTGTTTCAGTAACAAAATTTATGAATGAGCAACCAAATATCAACTTTCATAGATTTTTAAAAATTACAAAATACACAATTTCTGGCAATGAGACCCATACGACAACTAGGGATAGGCTGTTCACGGAAAAGTGATTACTTTTGAAAGCACTCTCATTTGGAATAATAGTAGGTAAATATATTTCATTTTAGCTTTGGCCATTAAATTCCGAGTACGGTAGAATAAACACATTGTGTTTATTACTTGTATGGCAATATTTATTTAAAAAGGTCGTTAAAGGATTAAAAACGCTGAAAGGAAAAAGCAACTAGGGCCTTAAAAGTACTCACTTAACTGTGAAAAAGCCAATAGGCCCTTTTACACTGTGAGACCTAGTACAGGTCAGACTGCGCTGTTAAATCTTCTGATGCTGCCGGCGTCACATGAAGTCAAGTGAATTCACATTAATTTGGAGTTTGCGTAATTTCAAGAAGCCCTCATCCAGGTAATATTACACCGCCAGGAATTTTCACGAAGTACAACGAAACTTAAAATTAGGACGGCAGCACTCAAAAGAATAAATTAATCTAATTAGCACTATGGATCGTATAGTCAATTCACAGTTACTTCACAATTTTCTGAAGCCCTGATTAAGTTCTACTTCCTAGATATTCCTCTGCCTCATGGAAACAAAGCCTAACCGAGTCTAGAAAATTACACCAAAGGGACAACGCAACGCATTCGTGCACACTCAATGAAATAATATTTTGAATAAGAAGTATTTCTCACTAGGCATTACCAACGTATCTATTTTCTCCCTGTTTTATTTATATTAATTACTAATTAAATGTTATAATGTGTTAATAAAATATAAGTAAAAGGTAAATTTAACAAAAAAATAAGGTATTTTTATGTTAACATTAGTATCAAATGCTTGTGATACATGACATATTTTGTAAACAAACCAAACACCTCATATATGGGGTGAAATAGCGGGGGAAACGGGATATCCCCGAGAAAACCCGCCCACCCAGCGGCATCATCCGGCACGATTCCCACATACGAAGATCCAGCGGCGACCCCGCCGGGAATCGAGCCCGGTTCGCCGAGGTGGGAGGCGAGTAGTTTAACCACTACACCACCACGGTCCCTCAAAGAGTTGGAAGTAGCTGTAAATGGTCTATAGTTTATATCCAATGACAGCATGTAGATGGTATGTGCTGATTAGAATGCGCTAACAAGTGTATATTTAAAGTGAATGCCACTGCCTTGGGCACTGATCTGCGATTCTGTGACTTGCCACGTAGTTGATTTTAATAATCAAACTTACTAATTTAATTTTTAAATATTATTTCGAACAACGTGCGATGCATGCGGGAACATGTTTAGCGNAATAATCAAACTTACTAATTTAATTTTTAAATATTATTTCGAACAACGTGCGATGCATGCGGGAACATGTTTAGCGTGTGACAACGAGTAGCCAGAGATATTCCCGGATTTACTTGAAGACAACATAACCTTAAGATATTTTCAGGTTTGCGCAACTTCTGCAATGGCAACACGGACCCAACAACGAATCGACAAAATGCAACCAAGTCGAGAAATAGAGTGGCCTTCCCGCAAAGGGGAACATGACAGCCCAGCATGCACTAAATAACGTACCGCGAATTTTTCCGACCCCTAATAATTACCAGAGACGTGCAAAATTGCGTTACCCTATGAAACCAGACTAGTCTCGTCTCAACAGCCATGTATTTACATAAGCCTCAGATTGTCGTTTAGGCTCTGATTCTCCTGTGAGCAACCTGTTTTGTCCCAGAAAAGGGCACACGGGATCCCGTCCGTATTTTCTTGCAGGTTTGTGGAAAAGGGCTTGTCAACGTACCCCGGTGTTATGCCTGAAGGCTTATCAGCGGACGACTTACAAACCAACTTATAACCTAACGTAAACTAACACCCATGCCTCACCTATGGTTCGAAACCAGAACCTCCCGCAACGCAGACCAGCGGCGCACCAACCGACTGCGCCACTGAAGTTCGGCTGCATTCCGTGAGTAATGTACGGCTATCCAAGTGCAAATGTAGCCTAAATATGAGTAGAGGGAATATGGGTACCTTGGCACATAGGGACTTGGGAACGGAGTAAAGAATGGGTTGGTGTTGAGGTGGACCTCCTGTGCGAAAACGTGTGAACAAAAGAAAGGATGCTATGCGCGTACTCGTTATGGGAAATGAGAGCTCTAGCCGCTGCGTCGCCACGGCCCCCTCTTATGCGACATCGTGGAAGAGGCCATCGTTGCAAAATGGGCCTGGGGTGCTGTTTTCGATGGGGAGCCTAGAATAATATGTCTCAATATTCATAATTTCGTAAATTGCAGTAAGCCTTCTTATCTACGTAATTTCTGATATATATATTTAAATTCTGATAGGGTAAAAAAAACCTTATGTGCGTAAACTTGAGTATGTTTGAAATTTTTTTGCGAATTTATTGCTTATGTGTTTGCATAATGCGAGATTTTATATCATCGTGGCATCACGAGGGGCTGATAGAGCGCAAGTATGTTAGCAAGCATCATAACTCTCCCTGGGCATTATGGNCAAGTATGTTAGCAAGCATCATAACTCTCCCTGGGCATTATGGAAGTGCACGAAGTTTGTCGCAAAAATGAACATCGATAATAGTCGAGTTAGCACTCGTTTCTAGTCTTTCAGAAATGTATCGTTCATATGTCTATGATACACTGGTACGGCTGGGTTGAAATATTGCCAAAGTACGTATGTATATCTGCAGGTTAATAAAGAACTGGGGACTATTTTAGAATCCTTATTCCGCTCTGGTATTATGTCACGTACTGTGTACTTGCAAAAAAAAATTATTATGTTAGGGGACTGGGCATTAATTTTTTCAATGGTCAGCTACTTGGTGTGTAAACAAAGACGTTTCCTCTGAAGGTGCAAGATTAATAAATTTAAAATAAAAGATTTTTTTTTCACCTCGGAATATCGCGTCGATTCGAAAATATAAATATGTAGCACTCTTCGAGCCATTAGTTAATAGGCATATTCATTTAAAATTTCTGTAATATGCAGCCATTTTTCTCTTACCTTAATTTAATATCTTAATTATCATATATATAATACCTAAATATAATCGGTGCAAAACTGTAATGGGAGGTTTACATTCGTATTTGCGGAAGTGAGCGGATCGAATATTCTGTTAGATTTTTCCCTCTCATACGGTTTAACACTAATTGATCACTGTGTATGTGAGCGTGAAAATATTTCTAAGTATATGCATCAGCGGATGAAACGAGGATGACTCGTGATACTGAAAGCCCGATGTCGTGGATTCGATGCGAGCCAAAATAGCGCAACCCCCTTCCTCTTATAATGAACTGATGTAAATATGTTTTATTCGTGACTGTCTATTCGATTCTCGTAAAATAGAAGTGTGAGCTTACGTTTTATAGGTGGTGTGCAAGCTAAAATAATAATAAAAGTAACTTTTATACTATTTTGAGGCGGAGCGAGTTACTAGAGCAAACGGGAACAAGTACGGACTCGGCCAAGAAACCATACCGGCATTCACCTGCAGTGATTTTTAAAAACGCAATTCGGCCGGACGATTCGAGAATCGAACCCAGGTCCCCATGAATATGGATCTCCCCTGGTGTTTTCTTGTGCGTGCAGATATCTGTATTTATTATCCCATTAGACTGTGATCGAATGCAGTTTGGGTCCCAACGAAACCATTGTCATTAACAAACACAAACCCTGCCACGATTGTTGGGCGTGATGGTTGCTGGCACGATGGTAGATGCTCACCCTGAACCCTTGGTTTTGTGGCAAGCACACTCGTACCCTGCTGTGAAGGAGACTGTACAAATCGGTTTTTGGCAGGTGAAGGTCCTACAGCTACGCAGGTTTTTGCATGCCTCTGCAAGTTATCGCGCCTAGCAAATNTTTTGGCAGGTGAAGGTCCTACAGCTACGCAGGTTTTTGCATGCCTCTGCAAGTTATCGCGCCTAGCAAATGCCATTCCACATTTAGCACTCTTATATGCCACTCGATCTGCTTTTAATTCGAACATTCATATTTTTCGTGTCTTCGAATACATTTGGTGAATGCAAAAGAAGTATTAACAATAGCGTCACGGGTACTGAGTTAAAGCCTTTGAAAATGAGATAAGTAGTAAATATTTAAATTAATATAAAAAAACTAAGTTCTTGTACCGTATTTTAAGAAGTTATATATTCTTCCAGAGACTAGCAGGCCCACACCGATACTACAAATTTGAGCAGATTTGTAATTTCGCGGGAAAATATATACGTATTATGTGCATGCTTGATAATATCATGCGACCTGATGTAATTAAATATCTGAACTGATTATCAGAAGACGAGGGGTGAGAGAGCGATGTCACCTCTGGCATTAGACGAGAAACTGTGCCGCGGGTCGGCATTGTTCCCAATATATACTTTCCCCACACCAGCACGCTCTGGCGGACAATGCTGAAAACAAGAGCGATAGTGGTAAGGGATTAAGCGAGGATGAATAATTGTTATGACTAAAATGGTGTGGTGAAGTTTAACAGAATAAATACTCAATTTCAATGGTAATTTAAGTAACGTTAAAACGAAAAATGTTTTTGATTGGTCTTATTAAAGATTTTAGTACAAAAAATTATTGATTAGATAAATTATGCTGGTAGGTATACCGCTGATTGGAAAAATATTTTTTTAAATAGGATTAAAAATTACATGTTTTATATGTTTATGAAACAAATGTGAGTGCCGACAGTTCACTTTGCTACCGAATCGACAGAATGAGCGGGTACCGGCATCTCACTTAGCAGTGAAATCGAGAAATTAACGCCACGTAAGTGTTGAAAATAGAATCAAATTTGGAGGGTGCCGACAGCACCACATATACTTTAAAAACATAAACTAATATGGCTGCTGCCTGGTGGCTAATTAGGCACCTCACCCGGTGACGAAATCGGTAATTAATATACTAGCGCCACCTAGGTGTTGAAAATGTAAACATATGAAATCCAAGATGGCCACCACCAGCAATGTATAAACAAACCGCAAGCGAAAAACCCACCGCGATGACTGCATACGACGGAATGAGCAAGGGCGAGGGGTTGGAGGGGATGGGGTAATTGGGCAATTAGATATATCGGAAGAGAGTTGTGCGAACGCGACTTATTGGTAGAACGAAAGGGATAAATTGGAGATGGGGGTAGGGCAATTGGGAAATTAAATATATTGAAAGGGGGAGTGGTAGGGGTGGAGGCCTGCCGCATAAACAGCCAATAGCAATTGGCGAGGGTCAGTCGTCTGTTGTGCGGATGCTGGAGGGGGGGAAGCCTTCGGAATTGTAAATTTTGTAAATCTTTTTTTAATAATAATTTTTTTATAATTTTAATAATTTTCAGCAACAAAATTGTAATATACATATTTTTTATTTATGGGATTGTTTTGGGTTTTGAAGGTCAAAGGTCACAGGGGTCAAGGTAAAAGTCAAGATCACATGGATCCAAGATGGCCACCGGCCGACCGGAATGACAAAGCACGTACAACTCCGATGCTCCGGTCCCAGGTCCCGATTCCTTTCGTCACTACAGAACAGCGTAAATATTTAGACACGAATCCCTATTATAGCAATGTTGTAACGCGAAAATCTTTTTATGCCAGCATAATTTCCACAACTACGTAACGTCTTGATATGTTTGTGATTGGTTTATATGTGGCTTGGTTGCTTGTAGTCGAATTACAGGCGTTCAGTGGTCTGATAAGCAGGATTCCCATTGGTCCAGTAAAATGTAGGAAGTTAGCTTCACGCACAGACGCACGCAACAACGAAAATAAACCTCCGGGCTTGGATACACAGCACATTGAAGCCTATCATGTACTTAACTTTCACGAGGTAAATCAGCCAATCAGTGAACGAGTACATTTGCGGTGAAAAGACCGCCATCCCACTTTGCTCCTGAGCACATGCCTATTCTTTGCCGAGGTCCACAAAACCCAAAATGAAAAGTTGGTAATATATCCAAGACCGCATAAAGTAGAGAGAAAAGGGACATTCAGGGACAGAGACTTCTGCGTCCTTATATCACGCGGCGGTCCTACATTCTCATTCGTCCCGCACACCATGCTTATAAATTATGAGCACGTGGGGAAACCCTGGTAGGAGGGCGAGGCTGAATTACCAAGCGCAGGTTAATGGGTTTCCAGAAACAAAATGAGAATGATGGTAATGCATGCAGACATGCATCATCACATTTTCAGACAGAATTATGCAAAGCGAGCCGAGTGTTTCGGTTCAAGAGTAAGGGAGTGAGCAGTGCCTCTGAACAAGTTAATGGGCATTGCTGCCCGCAAAATGAACATTGCATCGTCGTGTAATGTTTCACCGCATTTGGCAAAATACTTTCATATATATATATATATATATATATAATTCGCAATAGTAAGTAGACGGTGGAGTGAATTTGAACTGATACAGAAGAATATGTGAGTATATAATCATACCTACATATAGGAGGACGCCTGGACTTCGAAAACACATGTATGTAAGTTCCTTCACTAATTCTACCACAGTTTATTACACACGGTGGAGGCAGGGATGCGTTTAAGCCTAAGCAGACCAGGCAGCTGCCCAGGGGTGCACATTTTCAGGAGGCGGCAATTTCACAAAAATATTGCAATAACACCTGAATACGGTACGAGTCATACCGTATGACACATGTATATAAACACACATATACATAAACGATACTGCAACATATCCTATTACGCCTCCTACAGAACTACAGTACATTTTAATTAGTAAATAGTTAATTCACCATTCAGTTGGTTAATTGTTAGCCAATAAGGAACTGTGTATATAATATAGGAATGTGTCATGTGTGGTGAGAACAACTAAGATGGTGACCACTGTAAATAACATGAACCTTCATAATTNTAATATAGGAATGTGTCATGTGTGGTGAGAACAACTAAGATGGTGACCACTGTAAATAACATGAACCTTCATAATTGTTTCTAGTTTCTACTTCTCGGCAGTTTATAAACTGTTTATGTGTGTCATTGTTAGAAAAAAATTATGTCTTGAAGTGTATGGTTTTTTTACCCCCGTATTTTTATTTGCGTGATTTTTTTTCCCCTGTTTTTTTCGTTGCGAAACGGGAGAAAAAATAATGATATTCGTTGGCGCGGTGTGTAGGCAAAAGACAAANTCCCCTGTTTTTTTCGTTGCGAAACGGGAGAAAAAATAATGATATTCGTTGGCGCGGTGTGTAGGCAAAAGACAAATAGCGTGTCATATATATTCCTGTGCTGCGAACATAGCAGGGCCCGTATGAGGGGTGAGCGGATGATGTAGGGGGGGGGAGGGAGAGCGTTGATGTGAGCAGGGGTTTGTGGGAGACAGAGCGGGTGGACGTCCACGTATCCAGTTCGTTCCATTAAGGGTAGGCCGCCCCCGGGGCAGCAGAACGGGGGTGGTGAGTCGACGCAGTAAAAACGCGCCCTGCCTAAGGGCTACAAAGGGGTCCCCGGCCGTTAACGTCCAAATGGGCCGCTGTTAATACCCTTGTCGCTTGTCTTGTCTTTCAGCGGTAGGCCGCTGAGATAGGTGCTTCTCAAGTCCCGTTCACACCGTGACAAGCAGGAGCGAACATACGGCGAACGCGGGGGCCGCGGTGGTGTAGTGGTTAGAGTTGAGTTGAGTTCAGAGATTTGGGCGGCTCTTAACGAAGTCTTGAGAGCCAACGAGGGTGAAATGAGGTGAGAGTAACGCCAGAATGCAAGGGCGGGGGAAAACGGGAGATCCCCGAGAAAACCCACCAACCAGCGGTATCGTCCGGCACGATTCCCACTTGTGAAAATCCAAGAGTGACCCGGCCGGGATTGAACCCGGTTCGCCTAGGTAGGAGGCGAGCAGTCTAGCCGCTTCGCCACCGCGGCCCCTGTAGTGGTTAGCCTACTCGCCTCCCACCACGGCGAACTGGGTTCGATTCCCGGCGGGGTTTCTCCTGGATTTTTCGCATGTGGAAACCGTGCGGGACGATTCCGCTGGTCAGCGGGTTTTCTCGGGGATATCCCGTTTCCTCGCACCATCATACTCGCGCTACTCCATACTCACTCACGTCGCTTCACCCATTCACTCACATACGAACGAGACTGAGCATTACCGCGGGAGTAAACAAGTTTGTGTGAACGCCAGCAAGCTCCCTTCGTCGGTGTTCGTTCAGGTTCGGTTCTCATTCGCTGACGATCCGTTCACTGTCTTACATCACATCGTCAAAGGATATGCGTGTACGCTCATGTTCGGTGTTGAGCTTCGTTTAAACCCGTGTGAACTGTTCCGAACCAAACTGGAGCGAATGGTAGCAAACGTGTGTGACTGGTTCTCTTGTACTCGATCGCATGTGTTAGCTTATGTTTGGGGCTTTACATCCATTCACACTGGGGAAATGAGGCGAACAGTTGAGTAAAAAAAAGTACACATTGAATGAGGGAGACCAACGTTCATCGTCTGTGCATGTCTCCAGCACAGAATACTTACGGCTACCGCGTACCTGGTGCTTGAACTGCGATGCAGAGTGTTTGAAATACACGTTTTTCTAAGACACTATAAAACGTGCGTCCAATGCGAGCATCTACTAAAACAAACACGCCAGACGAAGCCTATCGAGCGCTTTCAAGACGTCAGACACATTAGAAACATAATTTCAGAGCACTCAAACATAGCTAAAAATGTTTTTTTTTTCTTCAAAGAGCTGTACTTTAAAATATACGCTTAAGATATAAACAAAAGTACATAAGGGCACATTTTAATCTTGCCAACGACTTTCCACCAATAAAATCATAGGTTCACCGCTATAGTCTCATCTGTTTTGGATTTGTAATGTATGAATATATATATATATGTTTCATATTTTATATCTGGAATCACGTAAGGATTTTTAGATGATACGAACAACAAACCCAATTGCCGTTCAAATAGTAACCCTTTCACGGCCATATTCAGATAATATGTTGCGCAGGGAGAAGAACTATTATTTGACTTGTACTTAAAAGGAAAAAAAAATCGAAAGAAAGAAGTCCTATTCATGCAGGACTCTCTATTTGTTGTTAAGATCGTTAGTAACTACTACCAATTATATGGAGCCCAACTTACGTTGTAAGTTACAAGGTGTGAGCGAGCATTATATCGATACAATTGTATCTCCACGCGTCAAATTACAACTTGGCACTAACAAGAAGAAAAAACGAATTAACTTGCGACTGGAAGGGATAAACAGCTTTAAACGGTTCTACACAGGAATTCTGTGCCTGCGGCACGAGAGGCAGGTCCTATAATTTCCCCCACTGCGGCAGCAAGATGTCCCTAAGGAGACTTGGTTCAACGACGGCGGTTGAATTATTATGACTACTTCCGGTCTTTTGCACCTGTCGCCGATACAGGTCCATAAATAAGATGTCCGCCTAATCAAAGAGAGTAATTTCTGTAATTGCGCTGAAGAATTACGAGACATATTCACGACATAAAATACTAATTTTTTCTCTCTATTTTACACACTAAATCCTGAAAACCAGTTACCAAAAATATCCTCGTGGCACTGCAGTTAAGAAATTTGAAGCTAAAAAAGTTTCATACTAAACACAATCAAAATTCGAATTTTGATTGTATCTCCATTGCCTACAATGATTACGAAAAAAACTAACCCATCCTCTTTTATTTATATGTCGCTCGTTGTCTACCTGGATCCTTGTATCTTGGTCCATATATATGCTTATTTATATTATCACATTTTTATTGTATTTGTGTTTCTCATCCATATATATGGTGTTCTTCGATTTTTTGTTAATTTTTTCGTAGTCATTGTTGACAATGGAGATCCAATCAAAATTCGAATTCAGTTTCACCACACCACTGCCATTAAATTTCAAAAACAACATAAACACAATAAATTTCGGCGTCCTCGGCTCATTTTTTTATCCAAGGCAATATTAAATGGCGCTGCAATATTTGGATACATTAGCAATAATATTTATGGAAACACCGCAGCTGCAGTAATTAGAATTTCATAATACTGGATAATATAACGAATTTACATTTCGTTTGTCGTTAAATTGGACTGTCGGAAAATTATGAAATTTGCAGGAACTTTTTCTCCCGTAATTAGGCTTCTAATAAACGGGAATGCGGAAGTCGTCTGTATGTTAAACGCTATGGAACCTTGACCCGTCAGCTAAGAGCGGCGACGAGACAAAACGAACAGTTAGTTGCTGCCATGATTAGTAATATGAATGATCTTGCGGAAATTCCGAGAACACCACTTACACGTGTAGTAATATACAATATTATCAGAGACCCCACCATTTCGTGTTATATATAAGAAGATACAAAGTTAAGATTGTAGCACAGAGTAAAAAAGTACACAGAGACGAAATGGTATGGCGGGTCCTCTGATATGGGCGTACTCATTCTCTGATAAGCTGGGCGAGGCTTTGGGAACGGGCCTTTTGTCTGATTGGTTACCGCGTGATTCTAAAGTATCCCTATTGGCTGGACTGCAACCTCGCAAGTCAATCACCAGGCGCTGATTGCCGAACAGCGTTCCAACGTGTTGCTGGATAGTGACGCCATTGTTGGCGTGTACGGCTAGGATTCGCAAAATAAGAGGCAATTTCACCTCTGCATTCTTGATTATTCTGTGACTGCACAGTCTTCTACATACTCGAGCTGAGGTCACTTATTCATTGACTTCAGTCACAAGCAGAACCCATTATCCTGTTACACCCGGCGACGCGGAATGACACTACCAGAATATTAAGTTTGTTATTAGTTGAGAATTCTGCGAGGTGTGTAGAACAAACTAAGTCCAATGACCGTGTGAAATTTCCGCCAACCTTGGCACTGCACTACAACACGACATGATAAGGTCTCTAAATATTATACATAGAACACTCGATTTTGGCGAAAATATTTCATGACCAGTTGTATTTCATAACACTTTAAGCTCACATCTACTCTCGTGATTGGATGATTTACGTGTTACGCGTCTTAGGTGTACGCCCGCGAATCACAGACGTACACAGTCGGAGTAACCTAATTCTGATTGGCCAGTAAAGTTAGAAAATGTTTTCTCACGAAAACGNTGTTTTCTCACGAAGAAACGCGGCCAAGAAAACCCGCCGACCAGCGGTATCGTCCAGCACGATTCCAACTTGCGAAAATCCGGGGTGAACCGGCCGGGGATTGAACCTGGTTCGCCTTGGTGGGAAGCGAGCAGTCTAACCGCTCAGCCACTGTTGCCCCATAATCGTAGTTAACATTAGTTTAGTTGTTCTCTGATCACCGTTTATTTAACACGCTCTAGATGAGTCAAAAAAATTAATTACAATGTGTGACCGAATAATTTGCGATACAATTAGAAGAAAGAAAAAGCAATACACAATTCCGAAGACTACAATAACACAGTCACCGTAGGGATCGTTCCTTATTCAAACGCGTCCCTTTATATTAGTTTTCCCAGTCTCACAAAAATTACAAACCGAGCGTATTTTCTCAGGCGGTTGCCTATTAGCAATTTTATGTTCTCGCTATGATTTTTTTTCTTTCCCCAGTTCTTTAAGTTCCTAACTAGTATATGTGCATGAGAGAAAATATATATTATTATAGAATTGATATATCGGGAAAATGTTGACTACTTGCTAGGTTTCAATATTTGTGTTTATATCTGAGAGTCCGTTTTCGTTTGTCTCTCGTCTGTGCGTGAAGTAATTTGTCCCATTTGACTAGACCAATTAGAGTTTTGTAATTCGTTTGCGAACAAACCTCGTGTGATCTATTCATAAACATAGCAAGACGTCAAAATGTTTTATAAGTTATACTGTCGCCATATACATTTGTCTACACACTACTATATTTAATTATTATCAAACGGTAAAATTATTTACTGTAAGAAAGTATTTGTAAATTTACGACTTCAGTGTATACGTACAGTGAGAAAGCGCGAATGGTAGATTATTTTCCCATTAATTAATGGTAGCGTTCCTGCATTTGCTCAGGAATGAGTCAAATGCGTAGGGAAGTTCCCAACTTTGTATGGTAGATACGCTCGACATTCTCATATTTGCAGCCAGATGTGTGGTATATTATTTCCATACTATGTAAACTTCCATTACAATTTAGGAAGTTCACAAAAAACATTTTTGCAGTATCCGCAATAAATGGCTACACAGTTTTCCACCAAGCGTGTTAAATTGGTGACTATAGCATATGTAGAATGCGTTTGGTACGTACGTTTCGTGACTCGACATTATATTACATATCATTACTGGCTGGCTCTCTGAGCCAGCCAGTAATGAACGTCGTACATTGTAGTAAAAGTGTCCGGTGTTGTCTGAGCCAATAGGACGGTTGTAAAAGGGTATACAAAGACCAGCAGAACTGATGGTCAAGTAGTCGTGAATATAGATTGTCTTAACTGTCAGTAAATCTGTACCGCACTGAAAGTGTTAAACCGTTCTGTCGCCGTATCGACAATGGTGGACACGTTGCATACAAATATTTTTTATGACAGGTGCTGTACGCAGGAAGGCATAGCTGCCCAGTCTTCCTTGTGTCTAACATGATTTGTAGAATTCCCTACACCTCTTTGACATAAATGGTTAATGCCGATATCATCAAGCTCGCAGCACGTTGTTGATTGGTTGCAAGAAAAGTGCTGAACACAAGTACAGGGCAAACCAAAAATATTACGCGATTGCAACACTTGAACTCCGAAACCAACCCATTCAGTCCCGAATTAACGTACGAGCTCAAATGTTGCAAGCTTTACAATTTTTAATGGACGCCGTGCCTGTGCCGAGATTGCTTCTAGAAACCAATAAACAACGTACGGCGTGTTTGTTGACGTCAGCACTAACCATTCACAGATGAGAGACGTAGAAACTTCAACAAATCAGATTACTCAGAAGGTGGGCACCCAAAACACCAGCCATTGACTCCTTGCTGCGTACAGATGCAACCATAAATTTCCAAACACGTGCAACATGTCTTCGAACATGTACACTGAACCTGAGTGTATTGATGTATGACCGAGCGGTTCATGGAGTCAGCGGACCAACTGCGATATTAACTTAAATAATCGTGTGTTCGAAGTATATCATGTCCTGAAACGAATTCGCGGAGTCTACCCATACCTAATTGTTAGCGACAACCGAATTCCGTGAAAATATTTCATGAGCCGTTTTATTTCATAAAATTTTAGCTCAGATACACTTGCGTGATTGGACGGTTGACGTGTTTCGCGTCTTAGGTGTCTGCTCGCGAATCACAGACGCACACTACAGGAGTAACCTAGTTCTGATTGGCCAGCAAAGTGAGAAAATGTTTCGCCACAAAGACACGCGACTAATAAGCAAAATATAACACTTGATATACCCGTTGGGTATTGAAATCTAA
>NQII01002886.1:291437-307721 GCA_002778355.1 Clitarchus hookeri | reverse complement strand
CAAGCAATAAGCATTTGACATTTGCTGGTTTCATTATAAATTCCAAGGAAACACTCAAAAATGTGTAGAACCTTAACACACACACTCAGCTATATTTGTAACTTACAATATTTCTTAGTTTTTGTTTACAAAACGTCATACAACTGTTTTTATTCATAAAACATATGTTTAGGTGCCTTTTTTTCTGAAAGTTACATTTTGCTGTCAATTTGTTTTACAAGTTACGTTGTCTATCATGTTATTTTGTGTTTCGGATATCACAGAAAACAATACCGCAGCGATAATTGTTATTGTGTTTACTATTGAAAAGTGTAGCAAAATTATTACTCTAATATAATGCTAACTAGGACTAGCTCCATCACGTCTTGCTCAAGTCGCGTAAATAAGCAACTTGAAAGTAGTGTACTTTCGGAATAAGATTCTTCAGATGACGATCCAGAATCTAAAAAGAGCAATGATGAGACACGTTTGTCTCGTGCAACATTTTTCACCCGCATTTGAACTGTCCATACAAATGTGTTGTCCGCCTATCCTGCCAGACATCACCATTTTTTTTACGTTTGAGACACGTAGCATATGAAACTGCTTGCACCTTACCTTGTGATGACTTCACCGTCCCGGAAATGCACATAGCAGATGTCGCTGTTCGCTATGGCGAACGCCACCGACAATGAAGGCGATAAGGTAGAATACTCCTCGGTTAAACACGGAAGACCAGTACGTATGTCTGCACTCAACTTGACGTACATCGACAACTGAATTCTGATTCGGCCCGCAAGGGTGGCCATAGTTCCTAAGAGCACTTCTGTGCTCATGACGTCACAAGACATTTGTGTTTCCTGACGACGACACTGCACAGAGCTGTGGAACTCCCTGAAAATGAACTTTAGCGCATGGGCGCATTCTATACCGTGACAAAATTTTTTGTCATTGGCCGGTATGACCGGATATGTAAAATAAAATAGTTTTGTTAGTAATTGATTGCATCACTAGGGCTCATGTTGTAGGTTTTTTTTGTATATATATAGAGCTGACCATGCCTGGGTTAGGAACAGAAAGATGTCTACCTCTTCCAGGGATCCTCAGCTTCAGTTGTGACTGCCGGAAGATATATCAAAATTACATGTTTGGTAGTGTCCTTTAGCCTTAAATTGTAAAGACATAGCATTTAAAATTTAATGATGCAGGAGATTTTGATCACAGTTGTAAAGTTAGTAGTAAAGATAATGTCTTTTATAGTGAAAGAGAACTATTGCTTGATATGCTTAACCCAGAGTAGAAATTAACGGATTGCCTAAAGGTAGTTCATTTCATTCTTGCTGCGCTTTCAGGTAATGTTTATAGGAAATTATTGGCCAACTGTAAATTGTTGGGGTTGGCAGTGGTGTCATAGCATTTGGTAGGTGTTAAGTTATCTGCAGCATCCACCAAGGGCGCCACACATCTCTGCGCACTCTGCTGAAAACTGTTGATTTGTATAGTGTTATTGTGTTATCATGTGGGGGGATTGTAGAATGTGTCCTGAGTTTGTGTAACCGGTCTGGTATTAACCACAGATTTAAAATGGCAACAGGTTGGTTACAATGCTTGAGCAACGCCTCTTTGGCGCAGCTGTTGACCACTGCAGGGCAGACGGTAGCTGACACTTACAATATTGAAATATTACATGGGAAAGTTAGGGCATTAGTGCAAAAAGACATAGCAGCCTTGGCCAGTATTACGTTGCAAGGAACTGAAACCAACCTGGGTGAGTCCACCACTGTTTTTAAGGCTGTTAAACATTTCCCAAAAGGATTTATAGATAGGGTGCCCGTGTTGAAATCAGCTTCAGTCATGGATATTATAAATTTCTTTGTGGCATTAAATAAATTGTTGGCCTTGAAGTTATGTGATAGGGAGATTTTGTACACTATTTCAATTTTTAATGTGCCGGATGATTTTCATGGAGTCTTTAGTAAGGCCATGATGGAGGATTGGGGTATACCTAATTTGNCATTTTTAATGTGCCGGATGATTTTCATGGAGTCTTTAGTAAGGCCATGATGGAGGATTGGGGTATACCTAATTTGATTGATCATTGTCTGGAATTGGTTTCATCAGAGCATGCTATTTTGAAGGTCAAAATTAAGTTAATGGAAAGAGTTCAGTTGCCTTCACAGTCGATGCAGAATTTTGTTCTGGAAATCATACNAAGGTCAAAATTAAGTTAATGGAAAGAGTTCAGTTGCCTTCACAGTCGATGCAGAATTTTGTTCTGGAAATCATACAGTTAGATGAGGTCTTAGGGTAACAGTTGACGCGTGCCATATTGTAGGTAAAAGCTCAGCTGTCACAACGCATGCCATAACCCCACCCCCTTGCGCAAGGGCCTCCCAGTAGCCACCTGCCTCGTGACACGTGTCAGCCATTAACGCCTGCGGTGAAGCCAGGCCGGCCCAAGGGAAGCTTACACGTGTCAAGGTTGAGTCGCGGGGACCCCTCCCACCAACCCGAACAAAACCGCGTGAAACTTGTACACGTGCCGAAGAATTGCCGAGATAGGCTAGCGATTTTCGCCCACGAGGGAATTAAGACACGCACTGAAGGGAGATATGCACCAGAAAAAGAGCTGACAGCATTGGCAGGGGCCGCTGGCCCACACATCACCCCCCTTCCCCCTCCACCAACAAGAGTCCTGACACGTGNCTTCAGCAAGGAGCGCCACACCAAAAGGAAGCTGAGTTTAGTGCAGCCCGGCGCCGAGAAGGCGGAAGCTGGGTGGGGGGCCGCGAGGGGTACCTCGCCGGGACATGGCAGGGAGGTAAAAGGTTAGTTACAATCCTAAGCCGAGAACGGGAGTTGAGTGGTGAGCTTCAGCAAGGAGCGCCACACCAAAAGGAAGCTGAGTTTAGTGCAGCCCGGCGCCGAGAAGGCGGAAGCTGGGTGGGGGGCCGCGAGGGGTCCCTCGCCGGGACATGGCAGGGAGGTAAAAGGTTAGTTACAATCCTAAGCCGAGAACGGGAGTTGAGTGGTGAGCTTCAGCAAGGAGCGCCACACCAAAAGGAAGCTGAGTTTAGTGCAGCCCGGCGCCGAGAAGGCGGAAGCTGGGTGGGGGGCCGCGAGGGGTCCCTCGCCGGGACATGGCAGGGAGGTAAAAGGTTAGTTACAATCCTAAGCCGAGAACGGGAGTTGAGTGGTGAGCTTCAGCAAGGAGCGCCACACCAAAAGGAAGCTGAGTTTAGTGCAGCCCGGCGCCGAGAAGGCGGAAGCTGGGTGGGGGGCCGCGAGGGGTACCTCGCCGGGACATGGCAGGGAGGTAAAAGGTTAGTTACAATCCTAAGCCGAGAACGGGAGTTGAGTGGTGAGCTTCAGCAAGGAGCGCCACACCAAAAGGAAGCTGAGTTTAGTGCAGCCCGGCGCCGAGAAGGCGGAAGCTGGGTGGGGGGCCGCGAGGGGTACCTCGCCGGGACATGGCAGGGAGGTAAAAGGTTAGTTACAATCCTAAGCCGAGAACGGGAGTTGAGTGGTGAGCTTCAGCAAGGAGCGCCACACCAAAAGGAAGCTGAGTTTAGTGCAGCCCGGCGCCGAGAAGGCGGAAGCTGGGTGGGGGGCCGCGAGGGGTACCTCGCCGGGACATGGCAGGGAGGTAAAAGGTTAGTTACAATCCTAAGCCGAGAACGGGANGCCTAGTGTCCCCCAAGCCGTCGGAAACGTAGCCAGAACACTGTAATCAGCCCTTCAGGCCCAGAACTCGCAGGGTCAGTAATGTAGGAGTTAATTTTCGGAAAAGTAGTTGCATTGCCGGGAATGTGTGTATGAATTCCCGGTCAAATAAACCTGTAAAACCAAGACGTGATGACATTATTATTATTCACCCTGTTACCCTCAACATTCAAGGCACCTTATAGTCTGTGTCTGGTAACATTAACTGAGACCCTATGACCCTCCCTGTACACAATAACACATGGAGGCGCGTAGCATCACAGTGTAGGGAAAGTTATTTCACTAAAACTATGTTTCATAATTTTTAGTCTAAAAACCGTAGATTTTTCATGTTTGCTTTTCAACCACAGATGTTGGCTCAGTTACTGGATTTGGTGTCTCATGTTGAAATTACCATTAAGAATTGCAGTGCAGAGAAAGTAACCTGCGAGATATGTCACCGGTTGAATCATGCTACGAGCGAGTGTCGTTTAAAGGCAAAGAGTAAGCCAGTTGTAGCTACCGTGAAGCAATTCAGGATTGTAGCAATAGAGGGACACAGGTGGCCATGGGGCAGGCTAGCACTTCAAATGTAAATAGAAATGTCGGAGTCACTATATTGCACACATTGCCTAGGGTCATTAAGAAATTATCATTGGCTGATATACAGTGTTATTTCTGGGAGACCAAGGAACATGTTCAAGAGCGGTATCCACATAAAACCGCAAGGGATAAATGTTGTCACTAATTATGCATTTGAAAGCAAGCATAGTTTACTGTGTCAGAGCTAATAACTAATGTTGAGATAACTAATGTCTTCGTTGATTTGGGAGTATGTTGTTCCCTAATTAGCCACAATTTTTGTAATGTATTGTTAAAAGCATTACCAAATGGCTGGAATTAAGATTCTCTCTTGCAGATGGGGGGAATGGTGCATTGCAGGTGTATTGCACAATTTAAAATAAAAAAGGTAAATTTTCATGGAAATTAGAATTTAGGGTCTTGCAGTGTTTGAGTCATGAAATGATTGTTGGTATTGATTTCTTGGGGAAAACTCGAGCTTTGTTAACTGCCAGTGAGAAGTTTTCGGATTTTGTCCTGACCAACCAGTATAGATTATTGAAGTCAGGGGAGTTGCAAGGAGAAAATGGTGCTATTTTAAAGGTGTTAAAATTAGAATTTGCTGATGTTACGAAAAGTTTGGGCCATTATACCCAGAACCCAGTGAAGTTAAAACTTAAAGATAATGAGCCATGCCAAAGTGTCCTCTATAGGATGTCTGCCCGTACGTTGATATTGATCTTTAAGTAAAATATTTTATAGAGTTGAAGGTCATAGTAAAAGAATTTAAACACCTCACAAAAAGTTTGGAATATTGCAAGATATGGCAGTTTGGGTGGTAGGAGTTATAAGAAAACAGTAGTTTATAATTGTTCACAACCTCCAGAAACACTTCTAGATCTCATCAACAGTGATTACAAGCATGCCACGGCATGTTAGGGACCTGTATAATGCAACTGGAGGCCATATATACACGGTACTATACTAAGCTGCAGTGGGAAAAAATAAATCCTCGCTAGTCACAGACATTATTAAGTTAATTGTGTTGTTCTTTCATGTTTATTTGTCTGTGATATTGGAAAAAATGTTTTTTGTTAGAAACAGTTTGAATTTCATGTTTTGTATCGGTACCATTGGTAACATCGAATTGCTATGCTTTCTGTCATGTATACTCAATACGTTTGTGCATTCTGTATGTGTAGTCCAAACTTCTCGTAAGGTGTTTAGTAGTGTATACTCCAGTCCGGCAAACTTGCTTCCTAAGAAACAACCTGGCACTTACCCTATTATTTGTTATTACGGGGCTATTAATAAAAAAATTTATGTGGATCAATATCCCCTGCCTCATATCAAAACAGTTTTTCAACATATTGGCAAGGCTAAGTTTTTCTCCATATTGGATTTAAATTCAGCTTTCCTGCAATGTGACTTACATCCAGAGTCGCTTGACTATCTGGCTTTTGTANATCCATATTGGATTTAAATTCAGCTTTCCTGCAATGTGACTTACATCCAGAGTCGCTTGACTATCTGGCTTTTGTAACACCATGGGGTCAGTTTCAGTGGTATAGGTTACCTATGGCAGTAAACTATGGACCAAAAAGCCATGTCGTGGATTTTGTGTAAAATCACAGGAAAATATCAGTATGATTTTTTGTTTACATACAGTGATGATGTATGTGTGTACAGTTCATCTATTTGACAATCATATTAGGCATTTAAGGTTAGTTCTGCATGCTTTGCGAGAGACAGGATTAACGGTAAACCCAGATAAAATTATGTGGGCCAAGAGCCATGTAAAGTACTAAGGATTCATGATTTCCGATGGGAAACTGTTGACTGACACAGAGAAGGCGAGGACTATAGTAAATTTCCCTGTTCCTAAGAATGTGCGTGGAGTGAGGAGATTTTTAGGCATGCTAGGATTTTTTTTTTAATTTATCCCAGATTTTTCAGGTGTGGTGGAGCCGTTGAAAGCGCTCAAGAGGAAGGGCATAGTGTTTGAATGGGGCGAAGCCCAGGAAAAGATTTTTGTGACTCTGAAAGAACGGTTAGCTTCCCCACAAGTTTTAACACTTCCAGATTTCGATAAGGCTTTTACATTTTAAGTCGATGCCAGTTCATTAGCTGTGGAAGCTGTGTTGAGCCAAGAGATTTCAGGATCGTTAGTTCCAATCACATATGCTAGCAAGTTGTTGTCACCAGCTGAGCAGATATACTCAGCTTATGAAAAGGAAGTTTTGGCAGCCATCTATGGTATGGAGAAATTTGCTGATTATCTAGAGTATAAAGAGTTTACTCTGCATACCGATAACCAAGCACTTAAGTTGCATATTCGCTACCAAAAAGCCAGCTGGTAGATTGGCTTGTTGGTTGGCTGGCTCACCAGATTTCAATTCTTGGTAATGCATATAAGGGACGTAGATAATAATGCGGCAGACTGTTTATCACGCATGTTCGACCCTGATGAATTTAGATGGTGGATGGTGAGGAAGTTGGGGTTCTGGAGAAGATACAGGAACCTGGGCAGCTAATATCTGAAAGGTCCCCTGTGGAAGACAAGTTGCCAGTTCATGAGCAGGATAAGAGTTTATTAGAGGAGGCTGGGATGTTGCAAGTTCCCCCCAAGCATATATAGCNTTGCCAGTTCATGAGCAGGATAAGAGTTTATTAGAGGAGGCTGGGATGTTGCAAGTTCCCCCCAAGCATATATAGCGTTTCAAGATCAGGCGACTGATACTGAATGTGATCATATCTGGAAATCGATAGTAAGTGGTTCGTACCCATATGAGATAAGAAAAGGTCTGTTGGGGTTTGTTAATCGACAAGTGAAGTTTAGCATTTTTGTTCCACAAGCTCCAAGATATGTGTTTTCAAGTATTATCATAATACGTAATTTAGAGGGTCACCTGGGGCAAGAGAAGACCTGTAGTAGGATTCAGGTAATGTTTTTTTGGCCTAAAATGAGGAAAGAACTCTTTGACTGCGTAGCACAGTGTCAGGATTGTCAGAAGGCTAAACCTCTGAATTTTAAAGCCACAGGTATGTATTCAGCTTCAGTTGCAAAGTATCCCTGAGAAAGGGTCTTTTTACTGTAAATGTTTTTGGGCCTTAAACCCGGAGTAATGCAGGCTTTAACACTATTTTAATCACTGCTGAAATCTTTAATCTGGTGAGGTTTGCAATATTCTGAGACATAGAGTTTTTTCTGTTTTTAGTTCATCTGTGATGATGGTTACGGACAATGCATCATATTTTGTATCACTAAGAGATGAAAAATTTGGCTTTTAGTTTGGACATAAAGTTAGTTCAGACCTCGCCTTATCCACAAGTTTAAAGTGTGTTAAAACATAAATTTAAATCTGCTCTGCGAGCANTTGCCAGTTCATGAGCAGGATAAGAGTTTATTAGAGGAGGCTGGGATGTTGCAAGTTCCCCCCAAGCATATATAGCATTTCAAGATCAGGTGACTGATACTGAATGTGATCATATCTGGAAATCGATAGTAAGTGGTTCCTACCCATATGAGATAAGAAAAGGTCTGTTGGGGTTTGTTAATCGACAAGTGAAGTTTAGCATTTTTGTTCCACAAGCTCCAAGATATGTGTTTTCAAGTATTATCATAATACGTAATTTAGAGGGTCACCTGGGGCAAGAGAAGACCTGTAGTAGGATTCAGGTAATGTTTTTTTTGGCCTAAAATGAGGAAAGAACTCTTTGACTGCGTAGCACAGTGTCAGGATTGTCAGAAGGCTAAACCTCTGAATTTTAAAGCCACAGGTGTGTATTCAGCTTCAGTTGCAAAGTATCCCTGAGAAAGGGTCTTTTTACTGTAAATGTTTTTGGGCCTTAAACCCGGAGTAATGCAGGCTTTAACACTATTTTAATCACTGCTGAAATCTTTAATCTGGTGAGGTTTGCAATATTCTGAGNAACCCGGAGTAATGCAGGCTTTAACACTATTTTAGTCACTGCTGAAATCTTTAATCTGGTGAGGTTTGCAATATTCTGAGCCATAGAGTTTTTTCTGGTTTTAGTTCATCTGTGATGATGGTTATGGACAATGCATCATACTTTGTATCACTAAGAGATGAAAAATTTGGCTTTTAGTTTGGACATCAAGTTAGTTCAGACCTCGCCTTATCCACAAGTTTATAGTGTGTTAAAACATAAATTTAAATCTGCTCTGCGAGCANCAAGTTAGTTCAGACCTCGCCTTATCCACAAGTTTATAGTGTGTTAAAACATAAATTTAAATCTGCTCTGCGAGCATACCAGACCAGTACCCACAAACCGTGAGATTACATCAGCTGAGTTTGGCATTTAATAATGTAGTGAATGACAGTAGAAAATGGGTTCCTTCCAAAAAATTTTTGGGGAGAAGGATTTTGCATCCCTTATTAATGCATGGAGTTTATCTTCCTTTTCGTGTGATAATGTAGACGTAAGTAAAATAGATGGTATTTGGCAGGAAGAAACTGTAAATTTGCAAAAATATTACAATAAATTGGCTAAAAAATATAATAAGAATAATGGACAGTTACAGTAAAAAGTGGGCAATACGGTTTGGTTAAAAAATCATTTGTAGAGTTCCAAGGTCGATGGATTTAGTGCGATTGTTGCACCTAAATATGTAGGGCCATATTGTAATAAGGCGGTTTTTGACTGATGTAACTGTTTTATTAGAGAATTAAAATAGCTGAGACATGGCATGCAGCTCAAGCCATATGCTAGTAAGTTTGTGTATGTTTTTGATCCCTGGAAGAGATGACCTTTTCCCCATCATGCTCATTTCATCTTCATGTAGATTAAGCATCTATGTCTTTCAAAAATTATATTTGCCCTGATGAGACAAATTGAATATTGTAACAGAAATTTGTAAAAGTCACATGCATTGTCACATTGAAGGGTTTAAATGTTAGGGTNAGACAAATTGAATATTGTAACAGAAATTTGTAAAAGTCACATGCATTGTCACATTGAAGGGTTTAAATGTTAGGGTGATAGGAGAAAGGGCCCCTGGGAGCAGGTTGTTTATCTTTAAATTTGTTTGTCTTCATTGTTACAAGCTGGATGAGGAGGTTGTCATGGTTGGTGCATGTTTATGCATGCTTGGAGTAAGGCAGATGTTGCTTGATGCTGGGANCTGGATGAGGAGGTTGTCATGGTTGGTGCATGTTTATGCATGCTTGGAGTAAGGCAGATGTTGCTTGATGCTGGGAGATTTGCTGATTGAGCTTTTGCCGAGCTTCTTAAGTTCAGAGATGCTGTCGAGACCGGCCATCTCGGCGGGGCTGCTGAACTGGAGCTGTATATTGTCGCAGAAGTCTTCCAGTTAGGAAGGGAGGGCAAGACACGCTTGTCTCATGCAACATTTTTTTTCCAGCACTTGAACTGTTCATATAAATGTGTTGTCTGCTTATCCCGCCAGACATCACCATTTTTTTNACATTTTTTTTCCAGCACTTGAACTGTTCATATAAATGTGTTGTCTGCTTATCCCGCCAGACATCACCATTTTTTTTACATTTGAGACACGTGCCATAAGAAGCTGCTGACACCTTACCTTGTGAAAACTTCACCATGCTGGAAANTTTTTTTTACATTTGAGACACGTGCCATAAGAAGCTGCTGACACCTTACCTTGTGAAAACTTCACCATGCTGGAAATCTTCATAGCAGATGGGCTGTTCACTACGGCGAACACCTCAGACAACGGAGACGACGAGATAGAATGCTCTGTGATAAACGTGGAAGACTGGCTCGCATACGTCTGCACTCAATCTGACGTGCATTGAAAACTTACTTCTGTTTCAGCCCGCTAGGGTGGCCGTAATTTCCAAGAGCGCTACTGTGCTCACGACGTCACAAGACATTTGTGTTTCCAGACAATGACTGCACAGCACCGTGGAACTTCCTGAAAATGAACTCTAGTGCATGGACGCACTCTATGCAGTGACAAGAAATTCTATCATTGGTCGGTATGACCAGAAGTGTAAAATAAATTACTTTTGTTAGTAATTGATTGTATTGCTAGGGTTCGTGTTGTTAAGTTTCTTTTGTACATATAGGACTGACCATGCCTGGATTAGAGGAGAAAGATGTATGCCTCTCCCAGGGATCATCAGCTTCAATTGTGGTTGCCAAAGATAAATATGGTATCAAAAGGACACGTTTGGTAGGGTCCTTTAGCCTTAAATTGTTAAGACATAGCATTTAAAATGTATGTGACTATGCAGGAGATTTTGATCACAGTTGTAAAGTTAGTAGTAAAGATAGATGTCTTTTATAGTGAAAGAGAACTATTGCTTTATATGCTTAAACCAGAGTACAAATTAACAGGTTGCCTAACAGTCGTTCAACGAAATGAGTTTTGGTAGAGGCTAGAACATGGATGGGTGAAAGTTTTCCTGGAGTCAATTGTATTTAATGGGTTTCGGCAATCGCCACTTAGTACAAGCGTAAATTTTAGTGTTTGTAAATGTAAAGAGAGATAATATTTTTGATACCCTTATAAATATTTTATTGGGACTTTCCCGTATGGCAACTCCTGTAAAGAAAATATTTACAATATATGATAAAATTGGGCTACGCAGTTTGGAATAGCGTGGGAAGAGGCAGGCTCACGCCATGCTTTTGTTTGCGGCGAGGAGTGGGGGTAGGCATGCAGTGAATTAATATACTGAGTGCCTTTCACCCAGGAGTCAAGTAACTGACAACGGTCGAACAGTCAACAAGCAACCAGTGCCGAGACAGCGTCGGGCGTGGTAAATAGCCACCACACCGGCAACTTTATTCTGCTCATTAATTCTCAGCCAGTATGGGAGTTCACTGCCTCTGTTTTTCTTCGGGCAATGAAAATTCTCAAGATGTAAATAATCAATTAACCACTGTGGCGCAGTTCTGTACTTGTCCATTTATCAGTGAACTTGTTCATACTCTGAATAATACCTGAATATTGTACGTGAATTGTTTCACTTGATTAATAAATACAAGTCTAGAACAAATAAGCCGGAACTTAACTTCTTTATTTAATATTTAATTGATGCCTTTTTTTAAAGCGTTTCATGTTGCTACAACTGAGATAACCGAGTGGTAACTTCCAGCCATCAATACCTTGATGTGCATCGTTACAATGTTTATAAGAAATTATTGGCCAACTGTAAATTGCTAGGGTTGGCAGTGGTGTCATGATCTTTTGGGCATGCTGTAGGTGATAACGTAATTTGCGGCATGCACCAGAGGGCGCCATAACAGTTCAGACGTTTTGCCAACCCTCGAGAATATTAATGATTCAGAGCAATCTGAAAATGATTTTGGGAGCTTAAGTCTTCATGCTACGGTTGGAATAGCTGGTAGCAATTGGATTCCCTGTGGAAATCAGCCAGATTTTGTGCAGTTCCAGAACACAAAAACATCAGGGTACCAGATACAACATAATCCCAAAAGCCAGTAAATGTTATAAATTTCCTTCAATTTTTCACTGATGCCCAGCTTCAAAAATTTGTCGTAGAAACCAATAAATATGCACTTGATAAAATAAAACTGAAGNATTTTTCACTGATGCCCAGCTTCAAAAATTTGTCGTAGAAACCAATAAATATGCACTTGATAAAATAAAACTGAAGCAACCCCTACCACCAAGATCAATGTGGCATTCATGGCGTGACACTACATTCCCAGAAATGAAGACTTTTTAGGTGTTATCCTAAACATGGCACTGAATCCCAAACCTACCTTGCAGAATTTATTTTCTGAAAAGTGGATTCTGAAAAAGAGTTTTTATTCTGACATATTTTCAAGAAATCACTTCATGCAATTGTTTTGGGAATTTTATGTTTCCCCTCGAAACCCAGATGCCAGGAATAGGTCAAGGTCTGACAAAGTGAAAAGCATTGTCCATTACCACCAGGCTACATTTATGCCATATTATGTACCAGTTTTTGAAGTGAGTGTTAATGAAAGTACAGTTGCTTTCAAGGGGATAGTCAGCTTCAAGTGCTACAATCATCTAAAACCAGTGAAGTGGGGACAGAAGATATTTGTTTCGGATGATTCAAGGCCAGGTTATGTGTATTGTTTTGAGCCCTATTATGAAGCATCAACCACAGCAAATCTCATCAGACCAGATTTGCCAGTCACAAGCAGAATAGTACTGCACATAGCAGAAAAGTTAGNTCAACCACAGCAAATCTCATCAGACCAGATTTGCCAGTCACAAGCAGAATAGTACTGCACATAGCAGAAAAGTTAGTTGCGGACAATCCAGTTTGTGGCTTTCACATATTCACTGACCGATACTACACCAGCCTTCCGTTGACCCAGACCTGNCTGCGGACAATCCAGTTTGTGGCTTTCACATATTCACTGACCGATACTACACCAGCCTTCCGTTGACCCAGACCTGAAGAGGCTCAACATGCACCTAACTGGTACTGTCATTGGGAATCACCAACGTCTGCTACCTCAAAGGTGCCTGGTGTAGTGCCATTGCAATGAATTCATCATCACTGATGGGAGCGGACAAGTGTCTTGATTTTTCATAGACTCGGAAAGGCGTGACTCAAAGATTTTCACCTTTTCTGGGAANATGGGAGCGGACAAGTGTCTTGATTTTTCATAGACTCGGAAAGGCGTGACTCAAAGATTTTCACCTTTTCTGGGAAAAATCTTTCAGTATGCAACTGCATCCTTAAGTTTCCCAAGATTTTCCGGCTACAAAAATGTTCTAGAAACTTGTGGCAGAACTCTGCATAAGTTGAGGTTTAAGGCTCTTAAAAATAGTATGCTGTATAGCAAAAGACTAAATTTAGACAGTGTAACATGTCCTCAGGTAAAACTTAAAAGTTTGGTGTAATCTACACATTTAAACAAAAATTTTTACAGGATTCTCGCATAACTTGCTTGCCTAACTTGGGTAACTGTCCTGTCCAGAGTTTCGATGGGTGGTGCAGCAGTGNATGGGAGCGGACAAGTGTCTTGATTTTTCATAGACTCGGAAAGGCGTGACTCAAAGATTTTCACCTTTTCTGGGAAGAATCTTTCAGCATGCAACTGCATCCTTAAGTTTCCCAAGATTTTCCGGCTACAAAAAATGTTCTAGAAACTTGTGGCAGAACTCTGCATAAGTTGAGGTTTAAGGCTCTTACTAACTCCCAAAAGTAGTATGCTGTATAGCAAAAGACTAAATTTAGACAGTGTAACATGTCCTCAGGTAAAACTTAACAGTTTGGTGTAATCTACACATTTAAACAAAAATTTTACAGGATTCTCGCATAACTTGCTTGCCTAACTTGGGTAACTGTTCTGTCCAGAGTTTCTATGGGTGGTGCAGCAGTGTACTCTGCAGTTTTTCGCGGTTAAACCAGTGGAGAAGTGGTTGTAGTATTGCCCAATTGCAGTTCTTCATTACTAGATGTGTCAGCTGTGATCTGCAGGTTCTGTATACTGGCTACAACCTGGCCTAGCTTGTCAACTTTCTCGCAAACCTAGCTATGTGGTCAGTTACTCGCTCTACACGCATGGCTCCGTAAGTCAGTTGAAAGAATCAAGCTGGCTCGTTACATGTTCATTAACAGCTACAGGTCTGTTCACCAACTGGTGGACATATTGTTGTAATTCACTCACTTGCAGTGTGCGGTGTTCCTTGACTAGCTCTAGGTTCCTTCCTAGTTGCTGACATCACCCTACGCAGCATGGTCTGACTGGACCTGTTGTATTTATACAGTCGGGCTGTTGGATAGTAGTGTGATCTGCTGCTGAATGTGGCTGCCCTGTTCAGTCAGCTGTCTCATTTGCTCCTTGTTCTGTTTGTACTGTTTGCTTATACAGCTGCCTGATCTTGCAATTTCTCATCCAAATTCTGAGTAATTCCCTGCATTTGTTCTCTGTTTTAGACTTCCTGATTCTGTAACTACTCCTGTAAATGTGCTCGGTTTTCAGCTGCCTCATTCTGTAATTTTGCATGCAAATGGTCCTGTAAATCCTGAGTCATTCCCTGGATTTGTTCCCTATTTTCTGCTACCTGATTCTGCAACATTAGTATGATTTGATGTATAAAACCTTGGAGCATAGTTTCTTGGCTTGTGATGGTAGTATTAGTAGCTGGAGCTTGTAATGGCTCTGCAGATGTGTCTCTGGCTGCATTACTTCAATGTTAATGTCGCTAGTGTTCAGCCCCTCTGTAAAACTAATTTCCTGAGTGATTTCCTCATCTCTGCAACATATTCTAATATCCTATAATTAATGGGTGTGGTATGCTTTAAATTGTAAGGTGTGTGCTGTCATATACTCCTCAAATAGTGGTTGTGTCACAGTGTGAAGGACGTGGATCTGATTATTTTTCAGTGACCCCCCACTTGCAGCTGCAAAATTCTTCAGTGATGATGTGTGTAACAACTTGTGTAATCTAACACGCTGAGAGCCAAATTCTTTAGTGCAGCGATATATAACAAAGCAAACAAATTCTCTAGCATGTGATGAGACACAAACTATTTAGAATAAAGATGTTACAAAATTTAATGTTTCCATGTTTGGTATTACCAAAATAATTTGATATTATGTGAACTAAAAATCAATGAAAACGGTTTGAATGCTCAGCTCATCCTAGACTGGATGAGCGAAAACAAGCATCATAAAGACACACCTACCTTTCTTACCAATAATTTGATGCAGACTGTTCTCGCTAAGAGACTGCATTATGTAGTACAGTAACAGATAAGGGCATAAAACTAGACAACACACAGGAATAACTCTGGAAATACCAACTCACTACTAAAATCAGAATGCAGAAAATATATATATCTATATCTATAACATTAGAAATCTTTCTAGTAGAATACTTGCGGATGAAAATGAAAATTATCTGCCAATGAAAAATCATACTTTCTGAAATAGTATGGCTCCAATTTGCAATCAAAATGTGAAAAGACTTCTAAAATAGTGGCCTCAGCAAAACTAGCCAATCTCGTGATGGAACATTAAGTAAGTTTTCAGCTTAACAAAATCTAATTAAAACTTTGAAAAATATTTCTCAAAATAGCTCATTGTATTGCATCAAACTTACGCCGAGTATTTGTGGTTTAAAACTTGCAGGAATCAGTTTACCCTTCAATCCAAAATGTTTACAAAACGTTCTAAGAAAATCATAATAGTGCCTCTGCTTGAAAAAAATTAAATCAATGACTTGCTGTTTAAAATTAATACGTCAAATATCTGGAAGTTCTGGATACTTTTGTAGATCTTGTTCTTGGTTGAGGCATTCTCCTGGATGCCGTAGGACATCTGCTTGAGGGTTTCCTTGAGAGATGCTCTCAGACTTATAGCACACACATATTGATAGTCCCAAGTACTTTAACGAGGACTTAATTAAACTATAATATTAACGTGGGCAGCAACAGCACAGACCTGTTTCTCTTTATAATAGCTCATGCATCTTCATCTCCATCAAAATGGCCAGTATATAGATGTGAACTCTGCAATTATCATCACAAAACCTAATTTTAAGCCCTACTGGTTAAACCCACACAAGTCAGCATCTTGGTCTCGAAAATCAAAATGCTTAAAACTCTTAAAAAATGACTCAACTTAAGACGCCTTTGAAAACCAACCAATCGTGAGAGTGCTAGATGCAAAATTACTCACTATGCCACCACGCAGTTGCTATGGCAATGGATAGACAACCTGCTCAGTAACTAAGACTTTCATAAACAAACTAAAATTAAGCAAGCAAATATAAATATGTTGCCATAAAAATAAATCTGAAGAACGTTGTAATGACGCAATATACTTAAATTTTCGGGACTTGGGTGTAGAATTCTTTCGTGTGTACGAAGCTCAGGAAAGTTTCATAATAATTTTAACGGGTTTTCAGTAAAGCCGTGTTGGCTCGTTTCCCGGGTTTGTTCATGTTCGTTTATCAGGAGTCCGGTTGTGTTTCATCATTTCAAACATCGTGGTTTTTTGGAACGCGTCATCATTAGTTAGATTAGTTCCTCCGGCGCCGTTTTGATATACGAGAAGTTCGTTATCCGGAGGTGAGTG
>NQII01002886.1:252650-273648 GCA_002778355.1 Clitarchus hookeri | reverse complement strand
GGCCTACCACTTCGCTGGAACTCATCCCCAGATGACAGCCTACCCACACTCACCGATGAGTTAAGTATAAAATTCGTCGCCTAAAGAAGCCCCACTCATCCACAAATTCGCANAGAAGCCCCACTCAACCACGAATTCGCCCCGTGAATACGAGTAGCCAAAGTACTACAGTACCACACCTCTCAAGTTTTGATGTTGTGTATTTGTGAATATAGACACGAGACAATATATTCGTACTTCTAAATACCACAGTCATAGTCTACCTAATTCGACAGTGGCGGTACCTGCGTCAATGTTTACATATTAAAAATAATTTTCAGCAGTTTATATATATATATATATATTTTTTAGATTTCTAATACAGTTTTGCTATTTTTTTGGGTTCAAGGTCCTCTAAAGTCATGGGCACGTCAACGTCACCGATATCCAACATGGGATTCGTAGTTAGTAACGTAATATGCTGGCCGATATGAATTTATTTGATTTTCCCAATTATTTCTTGAGCGTTTGTTTTCAAGTTCATTGGGGTCATGATCAGTGGCATCAAACATGGTGGTCAGAGTCATTAATATAATTTTTAAACTTTTTACAGATTTTTAAATAATTTTTTGGGTTTAGGGTCATCTAAGGTCAAGGTAATAAACATTGAACATGGCTGACAAGATGGACACTGGCCGACCTGGCGAGGGCCGATCATGTCGGGAGCCTAGTCGGTCCACCTGTCATTGAACCCTGGACCTCCTACATGCACATCTTAAAATATAATTTTTTTAAACAATTTTGTATTTTTTATAAATGTTTTAAAGTTTTTATAGTTTTGAAATTTTTTGAATTGTTTCTGGTTACAAGTTCATTCAAGGTCATGGGCATGGGGTCAAGGTAAAGATCACCGATATCATAGATGGTGGTTGGGTGACCGGAATGACATAGAGCATGATGGCTCCGGCTCTTGCCCTCAGGCGCAGATAATCATACTACTGCCATCTCTGCATATATCATCTTGTGCTGCAATATAAAACACATTTATTATGTAAGAAATAACTTGATGCAAATGCATTAGTATAGCAAACTATTAGCTCACCAACTTGTCAAATATCGTTATCCAGGCTTGACCTTTCATGGTTTATCTGTTTTGTCTTGCAATAACCTGTAGACTTCTGTTAAGATATTCTGCATTAATTTATGTCTCACAGACTATTTATTTGTTTGTAGAAGATAAAGTAAGAACGTGTAAGGAATTAAGGTGTTCCAAGGTGATTACACATCACTTGAGTAACAACAGTAAACACCAAGCGACTCCAGAGCTTCACAAAGCAAGTATGTCGGCCCTGTAGCAGCATCGGGTAGGACAAAAATCCTTCTTCTCTTGAACAACTGTTCTTGCCGTTCTAATGCTCAAACTGTGTAGACAGGTAATGTGTAGATTTATCTTTCAAATAACAGAACACCTCTTATTCACCCTCTGGACACGGTGTACTGAAATGATTAATATGCAAATACTGCACAAAGTTTATGTGCAAGTTGCAGAGTTCCTTCAATAATAAAGCGTGGCATTAGCATGAGAAAGCAAAACATGCTCAACTTTAACCAATGCTTAACACATGATTTGGCTTTCAATTGTGTTCCACAAAGACAATTTGTGAAAAGGTGGATTTCACGGAATTCAAAGCCTCAACAGACAAGAAAATAGTGAATAACTTCTTACAACATGTTAAATGAAATTGATGAAGGTGAAGAGAGAGCTGATGACTGTACTGCTCTAACAGGATTGCTTTATTTCACAGACTTGAAAAATGTAGTTTCATGACTATAAATTTAACTAAATTTTATACCTCCACAAAAAATTATCAATTTGTACATGTTGTAGTTATATAATTTAAAATAAATCAAAGTATATTAAGCAGTGACTTGTCACTCACATGCTCCAAGGTGATACACATGTCCAGTGGAGGTGGTGGAACCCATCCGAGTGCTTCTCGAAAGTGACACAATACATATAAATAGGTAACAGCATCGTCAACAAGTCCAGCAAAGCATGTTTCCCAAGAGGGGAGTGGGGCAGAGTACCAAAGAACTGCGAGGTTTTTTTTAGCAAACATGCATCAATCATATTTCCATTGTTATGGTAACCTAGCATAACTTAACTTTAACTGAACCTAACATAAACTAACCAAACCGAAAGTGAAATGTTAACAGCTACACCTAGTGACAATCAGTTTTATTTTATACTAGCTGTGCCCGCGGCTCCGCTCGCATGGACTACAGAATTATTGTTTAGGTTTTTTTTTAAATAAGTTTCCCCTCTCTCCCACGACACTTCCACCCGCCGCCACCATTGCTCTCCACGTCCGCGTACGGTAAACCGACTCGTGTAAGTAAATTTTTTGAGATATTTTCTCACAAAATTGGTAGCCAAAATAAACTTTCAGCCGTCCAACAATTTTTGTGCACGAAATTATGTCGATCTGTTGCTAGGTTGCAATGTTGCTTTGTTATTGCGTTTGTGTACTTTTTCATTTTCCAATAAGAATTTCCTCAAGGGAATGAGAAATTTTTTCGGGGTAAAAAGTACCCTATGTCACTTCCCGGCCCTCCAACTATCTCTGTACAAAAATTGACATCAATCCGTTGTTCCGTTGCGAAGTGAAAGAAGGACAAACATCCAAACACACTTTCACATTTACATATATAGATATAAGAACATTAGCATACTGTGATTTCTCAAGCTAAAGTTCACTTCTTTGCGTTATAATTATTATAGAAATAGTTTTCTTCAAAGTGGTGTCCACATTGTAACTACAAATTACCAGCATTCAAATAGTGTTTGAATAAGGAACTTCTGTCAATGCAATCTTGCCATTGAGAACCTTTTCAAATACATACAATTTACAGCACACAGCAATTTGTTTATTGTGACTGTGCAATAAACATCTGTAGTGTTAATTACTTCAATTTCTTACAGTCTGTTTGGAGATCTTGAATTCAAAGTTACTTTCAAAGTTGAAGTTACCAATTTAAAATAGTAAAAATAGTGGTGTGCAAACAATTATACTGCTTTTGGCTGTATATATTTCGACTGTTTCACCAAGTTTAGACGTGGCCATGTTAATTTGTGTAGCTAAGTGTTGTGTCTGGTCTCATCTTGTTGCATTCACAGTAGCCCTTCTTGCCAGCACTTTCAGGATATAAATGGTTCATCCGTGAAACACAGTAACCTGTGAAAGGCCATATCCCAATGTTAACAAAGTTCCTGTATCTGATGTATCATGAGTTTATAACAACTTAAATTATAAAATAAAGTATAGCTCTTTTTACAGCAAAGCTGTAGCCCGAGTTCATAACATTATTTTTCAAATTGTATTGTACACACACAAACAAAATTTTTTTAACTTTTTGCTGACCATCTTTATAAAGAATACTATTAATATTCGAGAAGACAGCCATTTATCTGTATCACAGTATCACAATTGTTTTATTTTCTGCTTAGCAGGCACAGTATTTACTTGTATGTTCATACATTCTGCTACAAAAGAAAACATACTTTTGAAACAATGTAATACATTCAGTATAATACTACATATTCAAAAAAACATTTTCATTATTTTATAGCCCATTTGTTTTGTTTAATGCAGTTAGTAGCAAAAATACAAAAGCAAAAGGTCTATTGAAACAAAAAAAATTGCCAACTATGCTGTAAACTGTTAATTATTTTATACCTGTTTCCTCAAGCCCCTCAAACTCTTCAAACAAGGGCAGCCATTGTGCCATTTTAAAATGTGGCACTGTTCTTAGAGAATTTTGTTAACTGATTTTCATATTTTAAGTCAATTACAACTATTGCGAGTAATATTATTAAATGTCTTGTTACATTTACTATTTTAATTACTGTGATAAATAAAACTTTTATTCTCCTTTTGAACTATCTAAGATTTATTTAATTAGCAATTGAATTCTATTTGTCAGATATTTATTTATGTCACAACTAGTATTATGGTAAATGATTGATGTATTTTGAGATATGGTTTATCTGGCTATATAAATGAAGTTATTTAACTATTTCAGTCTATTTAATCATTATTTGTCACTATTTTACATTTTACTGCTTGAATATTTTTCCCGTTACCTTGATTTCAATTCAGTTTTGAGTCTGTGCTTTAAATGCTGTGTTAATCTTGTTAGAAGCCCGCAGACCGGTGTTTCATGAGTGTGTTTCTCTACCGACCGGATGTGCAATGCTGTGTTGCGAATTCTTTCTGTCGCTGTCTGAAGCTACCCCTTCCACTCCCCTTCTGCTGCAATTCTTGCAAATTTTCTCTGCGTATCCCTGCCGCTTGGCGCGAGAATTTCACATAAAAAAATGCTCCTTTGTTCACGTGCTATGTTCGTGCACTCCAGCACTTTTAGTCTCTTCTGGACAGCCTGCAGCATCTAGCATCGTAAATTTAAAACTTGTAATTTTGTTTTTGTTTCTACTTTCTGTGCGCTCCACAAGCTTCTTCTCGTCACTTTCTGTCCAGCCACAGAGTCAAGATGGCGTCTTGCCCGGCTTTAGTGGCTATGTTCATCGGAATTTGAGTTTCTGTTTTAAATGTTATAGTTTCATTGCTGTGGTAGCAGTGTAGTTTTCTATAGAACTTTTTTAAATTTTTTTTGTGGTGTTTGTTTTGTTGGTGTTTATTCAGCAAGTTACACAAACAGGTAAATTTGATATTTTCTGTCTTCCCTTCTTGGTGAGTAGCACTCCAATTTTATAGTAGTTCTCTTTGTGGCGTGCACAAACTATCTTCACTCACTAATTTCCAATGGTTATATTTGCTTCAGTGAGGGTCCCGCTGCCAGGCTAATCTTTACTGCTATTTTGGTGCACGTGGCAGGCTAATCATTACTGCAACTGCTGTGCTAGTATTTTCTACATGTGCTGGCCAAATTTTTGTTTCATCATGGGATAACCCTTCTCCACGTCGCTTCCCCTTTCTTTGTTGGTGGCAAAGTAGTTAAGTTAATTTTTAATATTCACATGGATTCGATGGTAGACATATAGCTAAGTTACAATGAGACTCATCTAAAAATAACATCTTTTGAAAATTAATTTTTTTAAAACCATCTTTACGCACATGTGACTTAAACAAATTCGTATTGTCTATTTTGTTTTCAAAATATAATCGTAAAGTACATGTTTGTTGTTAAGATATAGCTGTAATATCTTAATATATGATTTGCATTAACTTTAAGGTAAATACTTTTTTTTTTAATTTCATACAAATTAGCATTATTAGTTGTTACGGATGCATACCAGTGGCGTCAATTTAATACTTATCTTCCTCATTAATTACGATAATTTATATTTTGAAAAAGGCGTCATTTTGTCATGAAAGCCAGTTTTAATTATTCTAATATTTAGTTTTACTGATTTATGGTCCAGTTTCATTGCTTTCATTTTTGAGGACTGTTAATGCTGTATTGTGTTCTATCTTTTTTTTTTTGGGTCATTTAGACCGTCTTTAATTTATTTTGAAAGAAAGTAATATTATTTGCGCAGATGACAGTCTTTTGTTTACCTCTTTGTTTTGAGAGAAATAATGAATACAGTAAATCAAAAGAAAAGATTTTATTACCACACAACCACAAGTCACATCTTTTAATTTTAGATAATTAATGTTTCCTCAGGGTCTATATGTTGTTTAATCACACAAGTAAGTTTTGCATTTATATATATTTTTTTATTTGTTCTCTCTTTTTTGTGACGTGTGGTCACCCAGCGTGATTGTTTATTATCGCTTCCTTTTGCCTTTTATGAGCATATTTTATTGTGTATATCGCTTCCTTTTCGTTTTGATTGTGCTCGGGTCCTTTTGGGTAATTATATTTCTTTATTATGCCACCTTATTTGCTATAGTTTTAGTGGCATTTTGTTTGTTGTTTGTCCCAAAGACTCAGGACATTTCTGTGTTTGTTGGCAGTCGATATTATATTTTATTTGTTTCTTATCTTTGGTTGTACATGGGTACACCATGAGATGGGGTGTTGGGGAAACTATAAATTACTACTTCCTATTTGCTCATTATTCTGAATTATGTTTTAAAGATAGCGATTCAAATAAGTTACAGGCAGCTCTTAATTAGCTGTTTAAAAATGCTAGTCACTTTAATCAGTGGACATGAACAAATAAACAGTTATTTTTATCAAATACAAGCATATTATTAGTAAGTACTCTTAGATTTATCTCTCACACAATTTGTGCCTTTGGTCTTTACAAAAAAAAATGTCTTGTTCTTATACCAGTTGGGATTTAATGGCTTGGGGAAGTTTAGGAATGGTATTTCTGAATTTTATAAATTATATTTTTGACATCAAATTTTTTTTTTAATAAAACAAAAAGTCCAATAAGTAGTTACATTTATAGACACAACTTATCTTCATTACATTAAAGCATTCTTTGCTGTAAAAACTTACAATGGACAGTAAGCCATACTGGCACCATCACTAAGCCAATTCACCAAAATTTGAAAGAGAAAAACACACACGCACATTCACACCACGCACACACAGCTTAACACATGCATTGAACATCTTTTTACAAATACAGAGAAGTAAACATTTTATGCTATGTTAAACTGGTAGCAGGTTAGCATGAATATTGAGTATCTTTGAGTACCCATTAATTTGGTACGAGAAACTCGACAACAATCAGGCCATCAATAATAAAATATCTTCCATTACAGTCAAAAACAACTTCAAAAAGAAAGTATAAACATACATTTTGTCAGTTCAAATAAATTTCAGTCAATGGTGGTTAACAAATTTTAATTTTATATATATTTTTTCAAAGTATAAATATTATTGACTTAACATATTATGAAAAAAAAAAATTAACGGTAAAAAATTAATACTGCACACACAGAACAATTATTTACATGTGGGAATTTGTCCTTTAGCTGCTGTGGTAGACTCGACTTTTGAGTAGTTAAAGACTGCACAAAGCCACACACCTGAACACATTATTCTACTTTTCCACTTTGGTAGAATGACACAAAATGTTCAGACTGTAACTTAATTCCATTAAGATGCTGAATACAGCACACTCTTGGTAAATAAAGGCAGATCACTATGGACGAGCTGAAAGATGTGGCTGAATGAAGATGGACGAGGAAGCAAATGCATCCCAAGAAAACTTCTGCACCAAGGAAAGTGTCTGCCACGCTCCCCGCATGAAAACCCTCCGTTGAAAACTTGCCACCCACTGGGGCCTGGGATTAAACCTACGAAACCCCAGAAACGGGAGGCCCAAGTTTGAAAGAATCGCAGGTCTGGAAATGAAGACTTACTGGTTCAAAGCTGCTATTCTTTATGCTGGTTTCAAACTGTTATTCTTTACAATTGTTTTTAAGGATGGATTAAAATAAGCATTACTAAATCATATCTTTTTTTTTATGCACTTATATACATTTACACTAATAGTGGGTTCAAAACAAATGTAATATTTTTAGAAACCCCACTTGAAAGGCTTTTTCTGCCAGTACGTAAAAAAAATAAAACCTATCAAACTTTGTAACTTACCATTGACCAAAAATTACTAATACTTAAAGAGTAAGCTAAAAATTATAACTATAGTCTATTTGTGGTTTCTTCACACTTTTTTTAATCAAACCTTTGAAAAATCACCCCATGTATGACGTGCTTGGTTGTTTATGACATGCATCACAAGCATTTTCTACTTTTATTTACATAAAACTACCACATTTTTGGTTGAACTGAACGTTTACTTATATTTTATCCATAAATTATAAAATTTAATTTATAATTAGTATGAATAAAAGCAGGGAGAAAATAGGTGTGTTGGTAATGCCTAGTAAGAAATAGTTCTTATGCAAAATATTATCACACTGAATGCGCACGAATGCAGTACGCTGTTCCTTTGGTGTAATTCTCAAGACTTAGTTGAACTTTGTTTTCACGAGGCGGAGGAATATACAAAGTATAACTTTAGCAGGACTTCAGAAAAGTTGGAAGTAACCATGAATAGACTATATATACATTGGTTAAATGTAAATCCATGCAGTCTGTAAATATTGGATGAAATAAATTAATATTTACATTCAAACAATAATACTGTTATTCTATGTAACATTTGAAGCAAGTTAATAAAATGATATTACATCTTACACACACCTTTTAGCTACTTTTTTATTGAAAACTGATATGGCATGTCATCCACCAAAAAGGGGCACAGCTTATCTATGAGCATGGAAGCTGACTGCTACCTGTACACCTAAAATTTTTGTCTTTTCCTACCTGCATTTTAGTAAATCATCACAAGTAATTAATTGAAATGTACATATTTAAGCATAAGTGAACATGTACACATTTAAGTGTACTTGAAAAGTAAGAGATATTATAGTGAGTGAGTGAGTGAGTGAGTGAGTGAGTGAGTGAGTGAGTGAGTGAGTGAGTGAGTGAGTGAGTGAGTGAGTGAGTGAGTGAGTGAGTGAGTGAGTGAGTGAGTGAGTGAGTGAGTGAGTGAGTGAGTGAGTGAGTGAGTGAGTGAGTGAGTGAGTGAGTGAGTGAGTGAGTGAGTGAGTGAGTGAGTGAGTGAGTGAGTGAGTGAGTGAGTGAGTGAGTGAGTGAGTGAGTGAGTGAGTGAGTGAGTGAGTGAGTGAGTGAGTGAGTGAGTGAGTGAGTGAGTGAGTGAGTGAGTGAGTGAGTGAGTGAGTGAGTGAGTGAGTGAGTGAGTGAGTGAGTGAGTGAGTGAGTGAGTGAGTGAGTGAGTGAGTGAGTGAGTGAGTGAGTGTGAAGAGATTTGGGCGGCTCTTTAACATCAAGGTCTTGAGAGCTGATGAGGGTGAAGCGAGATGAGTATGCAGCAGCGCCTGAATGTAAGGGTGGGGAAAACGGGAGACTCCTAAGAAAACCCATTGACCAGCGGCATAGTACGGTACAATTCCCACATGCGTAAATCCGGGAGCAACCCCTCCGAGAATCAAACCCAGTTCGCGTAAGTGAGAGGCGAGCAGTCTAACACACCACCGCAGCCCCGCATTATAGTTAAGTATTTATTTGAACCAAGAAATATTTGTAAATTCTACAGACTGATTGTTAAAAATTTAAACTTTTTAATGTAAAGCTAGTACCATGATCGTAATTTAACAATTCTACTCTTACATGTTAAGTACAGCCACTGAGGAAAAAACAATTATGTTTAAAATTTTAACTACACAAATCAGCAGTAGCAGATCCCAGATATATCTCGCTAAGAACTTTCATGCATAACTTGTTCTACCTGACAGACTTATAACTTCAAAACAAACACTGTTGCAATACAATAAACTGTAAATAAATGCACATTTCAATCATCAGACTTGCATCAGCAACAAAGAACAATAAATTATATCTAATGTCTTGCAGAACTGTTTTAAAAAAGGATGTTTTGCAATGATTGTGAACATTACTTTATTACACACAAAGAAAAAGGTTTCAATTATCGTCAATTTATATTTTACACTTACACTATTAAGTAAAGATAGTACTTTGATGACTTTTGTTCTGCCAACACTGCTTTACGGTATACACCGGCCAAAACTCATGTAACAATATAGTTCTGACTATATAAATAACTATGTGATACAACAACAGTAGTTAATGTAATGATAAAAAGATATGGTCACTTCAATAGTTGTTACAACAAAAGACACTTGCAATTATGTATGTATATGCAACAACATTAGTCAGACATGCCTATGTTTTTTTTTCAGTGTTTGTATAAAAAGCATTGCACAAAACCTTAATTATTATTCAATAATAGCCAATCAATATATGCATTAAATCCTGTTACAGATTATCCCATGAATGTGTACACTTTAATGACACTTATGAATGTGTTTCAGTTGACATGTTTCCATGCAATACTAGTGTATCCCTTACACAAAAAAGAACACCTCACTATTACCTTCTCAGAAACAATATGTAGTGGCTATGGCAGTCTTGCAGCAGATTAAGTTGTGTAAACCACTAACGAATATACCTTTTACAGAATGTCACTTCTTATATAATCAACATTTCATCAAAAATAAAAAATAAAATGTAAACTACTTAATATAGAAAAAATGTCAAAATTTGATATCCTACAATAAATTACCAGGCACAGTACCATTATTTTTTGGTGTAGAAACTATTTTATGAATTAACATTACATTTCTTACAAATGGGTAAAAAGTGTATTAATTAAAGTATTATCAATGATTCTCATAAACACCCCCCTCCAATTTTTTCTGTATTTCACGAAAATTAATAAAGCCCGGATCATATGGCTAAGTGACCTCTTGAATTCATGCTAAATCTTTCTGATGTACTTCCTGCTTACACACTTTTACTTCAGGGAGGGGAATTTGACTTCAATACGTTTCATAATGATATTGTGTTTGTTGAGTGGCAGTAGAACTTGGAGGTATTACTTATTATTTCAGGAGCGGAAGGGAGTCTGGGCATAATAAACCATATTTGAAAATAGCACATTATATAAAAATTTTCTGCAAATGTTCTTAGTGAACAGAGTATGTCATTTTACCAAAACACGAGTTCATGAAAAAATTAATTTTACACTATTACAAACCATTACTCTTTACAAACACAGTTTTCAATTCTTATGTGAATTGGGAAAAAATTTCAACTCTTCCTGAATACTTTCTATTAAAGGTGAGCTTACATTTTAAGACAAAATGGGACCTTGCAAAGATTGGTTTTGCATTTCAAAACAACCAAGTAATGTTTTTAACATACCTGTTTTTCAAGGCCATCTACATTTAAAACAGTTTTAGGACTTTTCCAATATTCATTATTTAATACTGTATTATCTATTGAACTTGCTACTGTTACATGTATTCACAATCCCAGTACATGATTTATACTGAGTAAATTTCTTTGGATAATGGAACGGCAAATATTTCACTGCAAATCTGTTAATAGTTTTTTTTTTTTACTGAACAAACTCAAAATAAAGTTTTATTTGCTTAACACAAATACCAACACTTGACTATTGTGTTAGTTGCTATTATTTACTTGGCTGCCATAATGACTGGCAAATAGCACAACAGCCACATTATGTAATAAAAATCACACCATTGTAATGTTGCATTTCATTCTTAACAGATTTTACTACTCCAGCAAAAATATAATGTGTTATAACAGTTCCTTTGTAAACATGTAAAATCACAAATAATAATAATCTGCCTACCAACTCTTTCAAGACCAGATATTTTCCCACGGTGCATCATATTAAGGCTGTCCAAGATACAGAATTAATTTTCATTTGCACTCGAATATATTTCAGCTCATCCAGGCTTTTTTAAACGGGACACAGCAGTTTTTGCTTATGATGCCACACAACGTGTATCAATAAAGTGCACTGTAATATAATGTACAGAATGTGTATGTATGTAATGGCAATAGTTTACATAAGAAATATTCTGTTGGATGCCTTTCCTACTGTATATAACAGCACCACATTAACAGTATGTAATTTACAAGCATATATCTACACAAGAAAAATTTAAATAAGAAAAAAAAACTATTTCATGCCTTATACAAAATACTAAATGGAAAAATACTGTATATTCAAAATTTTTTTAATGAAATGAAAATAATTTGAAGACAAATTTACATTGTAAGAAAATTGATGATGATTGTAAGATACATTAGAAATGCCAATGTACTATACAGCCTTCCTTACAAAACATANAAATAAAAACTACATATTATTATTGTTAGAAAATATGTTGCTTGGATTCAAATTAAAATAAAGGTTCATCAGAACTGTCCAAATATTTTAAGATGTTAAGATTTCCTTGGCTAGCAGTCGGCAGAACATTATCATCTTTCTAGTTCTCAAACCACTGAGTTGAACTGGAATTATCATGGTCACAAAACAAAATCATAACGAAACAAATTTATGTAGAGTGCATGCAGAAGGTGAGGACAATTATTATGACCTTTACATCGCAGGATTAAAGTCGACTGCAACAAACGGCCCCATTCTTCAGGACAACAAGAGGTAGAAACACAGCAGCAATATTCATAAACCTCTTATCCTGCTTTAGCTCTTCACGACAGCAAAAATCAGCCAATCAAGCGACAATCCACATCTTCACATAATATAAAATGTCCGCTGCAATATCGTCTTCCAAAAAAGATCATAGATTTTACCTTCGGGTACAACTAAAATTTAATGCAAAATATTAAGCAGCGAGGAGAAACAAAACTATTTTTAAGAGCAAAATAAAATCTCTGAAATTACTTCACAACAATTTAAATAAATACAAAATTCACTAAAACTTTGGAAGGATGTCCTAACATTAAAAGTACAATAAATTATATTTCCAATATAACTAATTAGGCTAGTTATTTAAAACATTAATTTGTTAAACTTTAAAAAAATTCAGAATATAGGACAGTTATTCACATTATGTTTACAGCACCCATTATTGGAATAGTTAATAAAATTGGAGAGAAGGGTTCCATGAAGATAACTATGAAAAGATCCTATTCAGTTTAGTGTATACCATTACAATTTTACTGCAAAAATAGTTTTCAGGAGGAGGAGGAGGAGGAGGAGGAGGAGGAGGAGAAAAAAAAAAGCAGCCCTGCATATTTGTGTACTCCTCTGCATCTGTACGCAGAACACAAATGGAAGGTTGTTTTTATTTGAGAATGTGATGCAATATCAATCGTACAGCCCAAAGGCAATGGGAAAACCCTGTTAGCAATGCCTCTACCATAACGACAAAAAAATGTGACCCTACTGGGAATTTAACTTGAGCACCTTGATTGAGGACTGGAGTAATAGCCTCCTATACATCAGACTTCTGAAGTGGGACTAGCAGAGGCTAGTGAACATCACAAAATAATATTACGGTGGAACAACAGTATATGTATGTACATAGCTAATTTTCTGGTATTTTTCTATAATGCAGCACTCACTGTTAAATGAAAGAAAAGTCATTTACCTTAATTTTGCCATGTAAAAATAAGATTAAATAAATAACTAAATAAATTGAATGTGTTTTTGGTGGAGCAGGAACACCTTAAGAGAAACCATAAACAATATGTACCACATTTCCCAAATGCAAAAAATAAGAACCTGTGGGTTTATTCACTAACTTTTGGCAGTTAAGGTTGGTAGTGTGCACACGCAGGATCTCTTTGTCAACACCATCGTGAATTTGGTATTCACTATGCACTGTTATTAACTAACTCTAATAAATCTTAAGGTTAACGACAGTGCATTTGGCAACAGAGCATTATGGCCCTCTTGATGTAGCTGTCGTCTGGATGACAAGCAGAAAAACCAAAGTTGGTGATTATCAAGGAAGCATAGCAAACTTAAAAGATAATCATATTCATTCTCTTTCCATAGCAAATAGTGCTCTAAAATGTAATATATTGGTTTGTGCAAAGTAAAAAAATTTGTGAACGCCTTAACATACTGGCAATTTACAAAGTCAACACATCCCACATAAATGTGTGAACCAATTATTTTACATATAATGGTTTTAAAAATTTCTTAGGTGATAAAATAAATTAAATTACGTTATCATCAATTGTTACTGTATTATTCACCTGCAAAATGTCAGCACAAACATGTGATAGTAAACACATTTAAAGTACAACTTTATGAGTCAATTTTTTCTGAAGTACTAAACAACTTCATTATGGTCTACTAATACATTTTCATGTAAATGATTTAATGTGTATTTTACATAACAAAATATATTAAAAACATTTTAGATAACAACATTTATTAAAAGCTAAACATGGTATGTTAAAATTAAAGCAAAACATAATAACTTTTAAGAAATTATTTTATCTTTTACATTGTGCAATTTATTATTTGTAAAGTATTAAAGATAATAATTTTTAAAGTATAATATATGTGAACTTACAATTGTTTGTTAGTTAAATACCTCCAAAAGTAAAGAAAATAATGGAAACTTAATTTGCAAAGTGTTGAATCAAGATCAAACAGTTAAAAGCATCTTTTTTTAGAAAGAAATTTAATAATATATATTGAACACCCAACATAATTTATTTGTCATAATATTAGTCATGAATTATCTATTGTTAAAAGTAAAGAAAAATGAGGAACTTCATTTTGAAACATTTCTTATACTTTCTGCAATTTCCACATGAGACTTAACCTTAAGTGCAAGAAAATCTGCCATTCAGAAAACAAGTTAGGGACAGTAGTGAGCTTATACCACCTCCCATGCCCAGCTTTAAGATATGGTCAGAAGAGTGGACAGTACAGGGGACAGTAGAGTGCAAGTTAAGGCGCTTAAACAGCTTAGTGACTAGCTCCTGAAAAGTTTAAGGACATCAGCACGATTACTGTCTATATCTTGGGCGTTAAGGTCACCTCTAGTTAATGATTAGACCCCCTGGTTGGATCTGTTAAGGATTGTACCTGGAATAAAGTGCTAGGAGGTAGGAATGTTGAATGTATAACAATGAATCCTGAATATAGGTATCTATATCTTATTAATTCATTGAAAACAGAACCTAAGAAATTCATCAGTAAATTATAATTTATTCAAGATTGTTGCAAAAAAGACATGCATAATAAAATCCTTAAGACTTATCCAATCAAGTTTAAGCAGTACACATTTTTCAATTCTGGGTCAACTTTTTTATTTTTTTGAAAATTGTATTGAAATGTAATGTTTTTAGGGTTGTGCAAATGTGACTTTTCTCACTAAATGGAATTTGTTATGAACTTTCGTGAAACTGAAATGAAAAATAATGTCTCTAAAGCTTAGCCTTTACAAAAGATCAACAAATTTCATAACATTTTAGCAAGTTACTAATTATAACAAAGTCGTTGCACAATAAAAACAAAAAAAAAGTAGGATATGGAGTATTTGCCACAGAGGTTCTTGCTCAACTTTTGTTTTATTTAGTTATTTCAGTTACAAAATAATGAAAACAAACACAATGATTTACAGGCAAAAATTTTCTTTGCTGGTGCACTAAATTAACATTTATTAAACACCAGAAAATTCATTGAAATCAAGAATTTTAATTTTGTTACAACTTTAGGTAACCAAATTTCTTATCGAAACAAAAATGAAAATTGTAATTTTTCATCTTTGTTTGGGTATACAGAATATTCGCACAACTCAAAATGTTTTTACGTGTACCAAGAATTATATTTAATGATTATATTGAAAGGATGTTATACTGTTAAGTGTACAACTTCCACTTTTAAACCCTTGGCTCCAAGAACTTTAAATAATAAGTTAATTAATTAATTTTAAAAATTTAAATTCTAATAAAACAATTTTCGTTCTTAAAAGTTTAATCTACCAACCCAAAAAATGTTTACAATTACTTGAATTTGACGTACATAATAAAAACTGCTTAGGCAACTACCATGAACGAGGTTCCCTGGGTTGGAATTTCAGGTAAAACCTGGATGTGTGCATCATTTTGTAAATGTAAAACCGGTTAGTTTAGTATGTAAGTTTGGTTTGTCTTACATCATGAAAGCAAAAACACTAATAAAATAAAACACTGCTGAGAATTAAAAGTTACCTGGATTTATGAACACAAAAAACACTGAATTTGAATTAAAATGTACATGACTGCCTTGGTTTGTAACTACTTCCATTGTCAGTGATGTAAAAGACATAGGTACTACAACAGATGAACAAAAATATAGGCGATTGAAGTGACAGTCACGTACGTGTCTTGATCTTTCACTCTCAGAAATAATTTTTTTTTTTTTGTATTTTAGGATATAGGGCATTCAATGAACTTCTTCCCACAAGACTTAAAAGTGATATGTGCAAAGCATTCCTAAGAAGAATGAAGAAAACACTTATTTTCTATGTTTAATATTTGCCATGTTTCATAACTCGTAATATTATCCACTATAAAAAGTATTATAAGACAGCATGTAGGTATGTAAAAACTTTTTTATAGACTGAATTTTACATATTTATGTTAGGAAATTATGTGACAATATGCAGGATAACATTAAAGCATCGTTAAGGGATATGATAGATGGAACAATTGTATATATGAGTTAGGGTGTATACAGATATACACATGCTTGTATATACACATATGTAAAGGTGGTTCACGATGAAGTGAGCACTCTTGAAACCAACATACAAAGAAATCACTGCCCGTAACTGCATATATTTTAACATAGGCAATGAAACAGTGGTTCAAGACCAATGTGATTTTACAATCATGCCAGTTAGAAACTCCTGGAAACTCCTGAATGTATTCATTAATGTAATAAACAAAACATTTTTATACATGTTCTCAGTGAAGTGGTACATTTTTTATTGCTTTCTGCTGTATTTTCACATAGTTTCTTGCCTAAAATTTTTTTAAAATTTCACATAATATGCCGACCTCTAAAATGTGCTACTTAATGCAATTAAAGTTGGTATGAAATTTAAACCTCTAATAACCATGAAGAAACTTCAGATGAGTGTGTGTTGTTATATTTGCGATGTGTGTTTCAATTTTGAAAACTTAAAGAAATGTATGTTAGTATTCCCAATTTACGAGTTAATACTTCGCCACATGTCACTCATTTTGAAAAGATAACAATAAAAATGTTTCATACTGCATGAGAAATACTTCTTGAGTGTTAGGAATACATTAAAAACAGTATTATGATATCTGTATGAACAGTTTAATTTGTACGAGTAAATCAAACAGTAAGTACTACCTTCCACAACTAACTTTAAAGTTTAAGGCACAATTAGATTATGCATTAAATGTGTGGATGCAGTTTCATTAAATACATTATCATTAGCTAGGTATTCTGTTTTTAGTATTCTTGTGAAGTTACGTTAATACAAGTAAAGTAATTTAAATTTTATAAGATAAGTGATTTATTTTTGTAAGCAAAGCAGTTAAGCCCTTGCAAACGTTAGTGATGTGCTTTAAAAACTGTGTAACTGAACAAATTTTCATGAAACTTGTTCAAGTGACAAATATTGCTGTGGAAGTCTGCTGTAAAAATTAGTGTCAATTCTGCACAGTTTTGTATTAAAATGATAATTTGTGAGGTATTTATGCATTGTAATTCTACTCATAAATGATGTTAAACATAATTGATAGATCATTTAAGGCACATTGTCTTCTGTATGGAGGAATAAATACATAATATTAACTAAAAGAGTACCTTTCTTAATAAGTATGACATTTATAATGGAAGTGTGTTTCAGCTAACCACACTTTCAAGGTGAACATTCAAAATGTCTTGGCATTATTTTTACAACAGAGAAAACAAATAATGTTATTCTGTTGGCGACCCAAACAAACTATATTTTTTATGACCTCGAAAGTGTTAACGTATGACTGAAAAGAAAAATTATTGTGAACAACAATCACTATTCACAAACCAATATTATTTACTGAAGTCAATGTGCACATATTTATAGTGTTGATTACAATATTTATTACTTTTTGTTGTTTATTTAATGAGTATGTAATGGGCATATGAGCCAACTGATGTAAATGACAGCTGAAAGTCACATGGCATTGTTTATTTTAATAGGTAAGCTGAAATGGGCTACAGTAGAAACTTAGCAGAGCGTTCAAAAAGCTCACTTTACCGTGAACGTACATAAACAGTGAAGAACTCATGACCACTTCAATGCCTACTACAATTTCAAGTAACCAATTATATGCAGTGTTTAGTATCAATTTTTTTGTGTTGGCATCATGTATCTGTTTTGTATTATCTATAGCTACCTCATAAAAGGTGTACTAAAATATTCCATCAAATGGAAAGTATGTAAAAACCCTGAACACTCAAATTCTTATTTAGTAACCTTGAATCGCTCTTTAATATTTTTATAGGCAAACAATAAAAATTTGGCACATATGTAGTAAGAAGCACTTTAAATATCAAATAAGATGGCAGTGGCTTACATAAAAAAATATACTTTAAATGGAAAATCTTTACACACATTTAAAACTTACATGGGTTTTGATCCATAACCTTACATACACAGTGTGCATACATCTTATATAGTAAAAATAAAAATCACATTAGCAGCAAAAACAGTATGCAGTTAGGACACTATGCTAAAAGTTAAAATTTTTTTCACAAAACAATGCAAGGTATTGCAATGAGTAATTTTATGCAACTATAAGCTATAGTAAACAGTCTATTTGCAAACAGACAAGAGTCTACATATTTCATAAATTACGTTCAGAACATCCAAGACATATCTACAAAACTATTAAAACCCTTCCAATGTTTCTCTTGTTCTCGTATTACTGTAATACTGGCTTGAATTCAGATGAACTATCTCACTATAAACTCCATTCAGGAACTTTCTCTTCTCGATTTCTGCAGTGTGCGGTGCATGAACATGTATTGAGCATCTAATTGTCACTGATAACCCATTTGTCATTACCCGGCCACGGCACCCAAGCTTCTTTTGATCCATGCACAACCAATATATCTTGTTGCCAGAGCATCGATGAATATTGTAAATGAATTCATTGTGAACCAACTGTGGGTTACCTTGCCTGCTTTTAATAAGCTGCAAGCCACCTAAAAGGAAGGAACACATTTTTCATAGCATATTTTCTTTTCTACTCTATTGCATACACAAAGAAAAAATGAATGCTAAAAATCAGGCTACCATCATATAATGAAAACACACACGACTATGCTGTTATAGCACTTGACTTCAAAACATACTGCTTAAGTTACTTATGGTGAGGCAGGTATTTTACGCACACTATAAGTGATTATAAAATTACTTTTAATTCATAAGTTTCACAGAATCATAAACTGTAACCTGTGTATAAATGTTGTTAGAACAGACATTACGGATGATGAACTTTAAAGAATTTCAAAAACGTTACAGGAAAGCACGTTAAATTCGAGCAGTGTGCGAGTGAAGATATTTGGGCAACTCCCAATATCGAGGTCTTGAGAGCCTCCAGCTGTTAAAATGCTAAAAACCGTAGTTCAGAACTTCAGTGCATGCCAGTTCAATTAACTGAGGACATTTCCCCATAGGTCTTCATTTTATTTAATCAATTTGGGTGCTTTGAAACTAAACAAAAAATTTTCAATGGTTACCTCTCCTTGCACGTTTCTGTTATAACAAGGCATTGTTCCTTTCTCCACAATTACCTTGGCATGTATTTCCTAACATGAAAATTAGGATAATATTTATTTCCTACGACTAATATTTTACAAAGCAAACGGACAATAGTTTCTGTGATGTGCAGTAAAAAATACCAGATGCCAATGCCATAGTTGCACTTCTACACGGTTATCCTGAACTCCAGATACAAGCTGAGTGAGATGATTTGTTATTGGAAATGGGATAGAAAACATAATATATGCCGTTCACAGTAAAGTGAGCACTTTTGAGGCCCAAGTTACTTCCACCCCCTCCCCTAATTTTTTTTATCCTTCTACCATTTTTTAAAATAAATATTGCCATATAGGTAATAAATACAGTGTATATATTTCACCGGACTCGAAAGTTAACGTTTAAGGCTACATTAAATATATTTATTGACTATTATTCCAAATAAGAGTGGTAAAAAAGTGCACACTTTACCGCCTATACAATCTATGACCTAACATAATTGTTAAGGGAGACACACACCCTTGAAAATTAGGAATAGTTACCTATTTGCAAAATGTCTGAAACTACACGAGATGAGACAACAAATTCAGTCTATTCGCAGTTTCTTCACAATTTTTGAATCAAACCTTTGAAAAACCCCCCATGTATGACGTGTTTGGTTGCTTCGTAAATGTGCCCTACATCACAAGGATTTTATACTTATGTTAACACGAAAGTATCTTATTTTTAATTATATTGAACTTTCACATATATTTTATATATAAATTATTATTTCATTTATAATTAATATGAATAAAAACAGGGAGAAAATATGTGTGTAATAGAAAGAAATAATTCTTATGCAAAATTGTATTGCACTGAGTGCGCACGAATGCGGTGAGTTAGCAGCTGGCATAATTTTATAAGCTTTGTTTGAATGAGGTGCAGGAATATCCTGGAAGTAGAACTTTGGCAGGGCTACAGAAAAGTTTGAAGTAACTGTGAATGGACTAAAGTGTTAGCCTTATATGTTGGTGATAAACATTAAACACCCATGGTTAACACACTTCTGTTGGTAAATAACGTGGCAACCTGTAATTTTCCAATGATGGGTAATTACTTCAGCACATGCTATTTGTTTGCATGCAGAAACTGTTAACTTGTCAAGCAAATTTCAGACACATTTGTTTTTATACACAAAGAATGGTTAAGGAAATGGTGTGGCAATCAAGATGGCATTGGATGGTTACACAACAATTTTTCTGCTGTGTCTGCTTTAACATTTCATGTTTTATGTCCCATCTGCAAACAAAATCCTTTAAATTATATTTTTCTGCTCTTTAGTATACATAGTTCTAAACAAACCCTGAGTTAGAACAGTTAGTTATAACAGACAAAATAAACAATTTGTTTGATAAAAAATAGTTTCATTTGTGGTTAAATGACAGGCCACTAGCTTGGTAACTATCCTAGTGATTCCATGCCACTCCTAGATGGTAATACATGTTTTTAATTAAATATTTCAGGCTTTCGCAGCCATCGTCAGACTGGTTATCTTGCCTGGAGTCGAGTCTCAATTTCTTCAACCAAAATTAAACCAAGATACAGCTCCAGCCTGGAAGCTGAGACAACCAGTACGTTTTAAATAGCATAAAATTTTAAAAAAATGTCTGGTAAAATATTGTTTTACACAAGAGAACACTCTCATTACAAGCAATATTAAGAAAACTAAAAACTTGGAATAAACCCACTAGGAAACTTCAACTAAATATAATATTAAAATAAATTGTTTGGAGACACTCATAGTTTGAGCCAAATTATCAAAAAGAATGATAAAAAATTGATGCGTGACGTATTAGGAGTATTAGCGCGGCGCTGTCACACCAACC
>NQII01002886.1:234854-252595 GCA_002778355.1 Clitarchus hookeri | reverse complement strand
CCCCGCCCGCATAACCAGTGTAGGGGCTTAGAGAGACACGTGTCAATTCCAATCACCGCAGAGAAAGGTCAAGCAGAGGTAGAGATGCGCGTGCAAGTTATTACATGTGTCACTGCTGCGTAGTCCTCCCCACCCACCTCCCCCTCTTACCCCTTAGCAAGCCAAGTAAAATTTGTGAGCGCCGAGATATCACGAGATATCCAAGCGTAGTTTGCCTAAGTTAGAAAACACACACCGCGGAATAGCTGACAAACTGGAAAGTGGTGCCGAGAACACAACCCCCACCCCCCCCAGCTAACCGCGGGACAATGTGGATACGCACTGCGAAGGAGAAGCTGACAAGCTTTGAAAGGACACCACCCACCCCCTCGTCTCAACAAGGGGACACGTGCAGGAAATTAGGGAGGGAGGCTAGAAAGGATATAAGCCTCTTTGCGGGGAGGGTGGGAAACAGTCAGCAGATTACCGCACAGAGAGCTTGATCGGGACAGTTGAAGATTACTGCACAGAGGGGTCAGTTTGTGAGTACGTAGAGACAGTTGAAGATTACCGCACAGAGTGCGGCCGGGGGATATCGGACCCCCGGCCATAGCAGTACGTCACTAGAGCCGGAGAGTTCGTCAGTACCGCACAGAGAGAACAGCCACGTCCGTCAGTCGGAGCAACGAGCGGCAGGTGACGCGGGAGTTCAGTACTGCCACCCCGGAATGCGCAGGAAGGTAGTCAGTCGCGACATTAAGGGGTGCATTCAGATAAAATCCTCAATTTGACTGGTAAATGGTATAAAAGTCAGATGACTATCATTAACACTTTTCTTATTTGGCTGATAATAACAGATAATGAGAATAATCATAACCAACATTGTTATATTAAATTATTTCAAAATAAAAAACAATGAAAGAGTATTAAGTGCAACAGGTGTATATGCAATAAAAATACATAAATATAGAGATCATTAATAAACACAATCAAAAAACTTTAAGTGAAGAGACATTGCATACATCCTCCTGCGAGTTCAGTATTTTCTCTGTATAATACTTCCCTAGCATCCTTTGAAATGGTGGCATGGAGGATTCCGAGGTGTAAAGAGCCTCATAATATCAGAGAAGAGCGGGTAAAGCCAGCAGCACTCGCAATGGTAAAACTGTTCGTAGAGCGGAAGCTGCCAAGAAAGTGGAATCAGTACCACTTTCCAACAAAAACATCGAAGTGGCCTTATGTAACAAGATATTTTGATACAAAGACTTTACTAATGCACCAATGTCCACATTAGTCCCTATTGTTGACAGTTACGGAAAGTGCATCACATTAGATAAGGTTGGTATTTTGTCACCACACATATTCATTTTTATGGTTTTCGACATGCAGGCAACACAAATATTGCTTGGGGATTGCGTTCTGCCTACTGTACAGCCCGGACAATTACTGTTTACAGGTTTAATTGTCTGAACATGGACCTGACCTAATATGTTTGGCCATTCAGGATTGTACTGTATAAATGTGAATGCATAAGTTCAACTCGTGAATAATATATCCTGTGCTTAACCATGGTACAATTATATGTTTTATCTCATGTGAAGAGAATTTTACAGTGTGGAACACATTGTCAATAGTCCCAGTTTCAGTGTGCCACACAGCAGCACATGAGTCGTACATGTTCACAGTCCGAACATATGCAAAACAAAAATTTGACTTTTCCATCTACAAGACAAGTTTTTTAGCAACAGGCCAATCTGAATGCAGATTTAGAATATGGCTGAGTGATCAACCTAGTGTACAGAGATGTTATCCTTAACAGTATTTCAGGCGTTCCTGGGGAGTAATGGGCAAATATCTTCCGTGGTTCACTCCACATGAAATCACCTAGTGGTGGTTGCCCGACCATTGCAACCCCAACCAAATCGATGGTGTGAAAAATAGGGTATAGGTCACCAATAATTTTTTCCACTCTAAATTTTCGCATTCTGAAGTATTTACATGGTTGTGGGCAATGAGGGTGGATACACTCACCAAATATTTTGTACAGGAGTCATCAATCACGTACTGTTATGAGGATGTGGGCAGGCCTTAGTTTAGCAGCCCGCATGAATGTGCTCTCGCACAAAAGATCAACAAATGGGCCATGGTTATCCAAGAAAAATTCTGTTTGCACAGCACAGACTTGTCATTGGGCTACGATTAACACCATGCACATGTGATATAGACTGATGTATTGGCACAAGACGTGCAAATTCTTGCCAGAGGAGATTCAAAGATGGATGTGGTGACTGCCATAACTGCAAGCTTTTAACTCTGCCTTTGGTAACGTGATTAAGGTGAAACACTCAAAGATTTACATAAAGTGAGGCTTCTGTAAAAAAAATTTAACATAGCCAAATTAATAGTTAAGGTATGATACCTCAGCTGACATTTTTAAAACTTTGTATTAGTTCCAAAATTTATACAAGTTATATTTAGTTATTATTAACTATCATTTATTCTAAATTAACATGATTTCTAGAAGTTAAAATTAATTAACCTGTTAATTTTGACGCATGACGCGTCTAGAGAAAGAACAGAGCGGCAATTTCACAATCTGCCAGAACATGCGTCAAATGCTCATACCGACGTCACCCGAATAGTTCCTTCCAATGACGCACGTGCTAGGTGACAGAGAGAGAGGCGCTCGTCAGCGCGTGAGGCTTGCTTCACCTGATCGACACACGCTGAAGTTTGACGTAAGTCTGGTCGCCATTGACGTAGGGAATTCCTTGAGATATAGTCCAGCAGGGTAGTGGAGAAGTCAGTCAATCCAAGTGACTCGAGCGACGCGGGGACCAGCGCCAGGGGTGCGTCCCAGTTGGACGGCCGGGGAGTCAATCCGGGAGGCTCCAGAGACACGGGGGTCGCGCCAGACATCGCGGGACGGACGCTGAAGTCGCCGAGAGAGACGCCTCAACAAGACTTCCCGGGACGCCGGGATGAAGCCAGCACACAGTAGCAGCTCAGTTAAGTAAACGCGCCTCAAAATCCAACCACTTTTCCCCGACGTTTATAAACTAAAACTCTGACCTGTAGGCCTCCGACGGGTAAGGGAAGGGTGCAGGAAGCGGAACCCAAGAGTGCAGTGTACCATACCTATATAATGAGTGACGTAATGATGCAATAAATAACTGTTTTAGCTAACCAAATCCGAAGTCGAAGTGTTTATTAGCCACCTGATTTCACCCCTGAGTATGTGTCAATTCACTACGCAATAAGGTTGACCAAGCGATCTAGCGCTCCATCACCCTGTAGATCACATACAGAGTGGAGAGCAGACTGTGAGTGACGTGTCAACTTCATATTCATTTTAAAAGAGTGATTTGATGAAAGCTTCACACACAAAATAACTTTAAATCACAAATTTATTAACCACAACAGAAATTTCTTTGATAAATTAACAAGCAGTACCTACCAAGTTTCATATATCTACTAATTTCATGTAAACTACTAATAAAGAAAATAGGATGCACAAACAAACTGTTTCAATAAATCTCCGTTACACTTGACATTTGTCAAAACATTGTACATTTTGACTGGAAGATGGACACTTGTAAGTGCATTATTGGCAATATAGGTGGTTTGGTGGTTAACGACACGTGGCAAAAAGTCAAAATGTATTTACAGTGGTACAAAAGACAAAATTATGATAGTAGCAGAGTCAATATATAAATGTACTACAAGGGAAAATAACATGTTGATGAATCATGTATACCGAAGAAAAAATAAGACTATGCTTGCAATGTGCAATTTACATAAAATATCACATTTTCAATGTACGTATTTTTTAAGTAATCATACAAATTACAAAACTTACAAACAAAAATAGTAAACCACTAAGAGCCAACCAAAAATTGCATAAATCATTTAATTGTCATATTTAAAAAAAAAAAAAAAAAAAAACGTATGTCACTACAAAAACTTACCTTACAACTGGTGATTATCTGCCAAGTTTCAGAATGTTTTCTGGAGTCATGTTGAGAGCAAATATTTCTTCAGCTCTATTTTTATTAAGTTTCCTTTCCAAACTTCTATGGATATAATTCTTGACAGCAGATTCAACGATAAAATTATAAAAAGATGCATATCCAGAAGGGCAATTTCTTGTTTTAAACAACAAAAATTTAATACATCCAATTCAGTTCTTTACTTCACAATGTGCAGTAATGGAAGATTAACAGTTATTCGTTATATACGCAATGCTGTAAGTCCAAACGGCAACTTTCCTTTACCACAGATGTCTTTTAGACAATTACATTTTGTACAGTGACTTACTGTATAACCTGTTAAAGCGGTCAGTTTTCTCAATTTTCTCGGTGTGTGGTGCATGAACATGGTTGATGCGTCTCGTTCGTATTCTGTTATCCTCTGTGACAATACGACAAGAACAGTTTAGCCTCTTGTAGTCTATGCACATCCAAATCACCTGGTTACCCCGGTACTGATGCACACTGAATATAAAATTATTGTGGATCAGCTGTGTCTTACCTCTGGAACTTTTGACAAATCTCACGCACCCTAAAAATAATGGGAAAGTGTTACTTTATTGGGGAAAGATATTTTACTGTCATAAAAAAGTCTACAGGAAACACTAACATTCAACACATGTTAAAAATCTCTACGCAAGTGCGACCAGCACATTCTCTCTTGAAGTACCAAAATTTCAAAATGTTGAAGGGAAGACAAACATATGATATAAAAAGAAATTTATAAAAACTACAAAATTGAGTAAAAAAAATGGCAATTTTTTTTACCACTGACTAATGTTTCCCTACCCAACAAACCCAACAGATCTGTCTCTATGTCAAGCATTATAACAGAACTATCTGTGCACATAGTTCTCCACACAGCCACTTGGAATAATATTGTTAAGTACTACACATGAACACATTAAAGAAGAAACAAAACCGTACTAAGAATATTGCCTTTCATGCAATGGTCATTTTCCACCACCACTCACAGCAAACTCAGAAAGTAGTATAAAATACTACAAATACAAATTTCTTACGTTACGTGTTTTATGAGAAAAAAATTCTTGAACATGTTACAGTTGTCTGAAGGAAATATATAATGAAGCCAAATTAAAATCTGTATACAAGTAAAATATCATGCAAAGGATGCACAAATATGTGAAGTTATTACATGGCAGAATGGAGGAAACATAAAATGTTGCAATTTATGTATCTCATTCTTGCAGGTGTATGAAGATGTTTTAATACCTAAGCAATGAAAAAGGAAATTTAATTGCATAAAGACCCTAATCTTTTCTGCAATAAGAGCCTAATATTTTATGGTATGAGTTTTGACATAATAAGAAAGAAATTATAAATCCCCAGTTATAAACAAAAACTCTTTAAATCAGAGAATTATACTACACACTATGGTCATATATACATTTCAACATAACGTATAATACAGGATGGGGTGGGTTTTGATTGACAAATTTTGTGAGGCCAATTCCTTATGCAAAATCGAGTGCGAAATATATGGGATATTTTCTACCTAAATGGAGTATTAAGGAAAATATTGAGTCCTTGAAAAGCATTATTTTAAAAATGGATATGTATTTGCAAAATATCGGAAATGAAGTGAAATTAAATTTAAATTCTCCTAACATTGTTTCACGTTATAGGGCTCTTTAACCTGAGAGCAAACTCTCACTAATATGTCCCACAGAGATGGTCACCCTCTTATTGCATACAACTTTTTTACTGTCAGGAGTTATGAATATTTAAAGTTTGTTTATAGAGCAGCATGACTTAAGTAAGAAAAATGGCCTTCTTGTTGTAACAAATGACCCATTTTTTTCATGTAAAACAAACTTTTGGTGGCAAATGGTACAGTTTCGGACATGTAAGCAATATCAACACCATGGTATTACACACCAAATGTCACCAGAAACCAACAGGCAGTTTTTGAACTGTAAGCTTATTAAGGTATGGTACATAATGTTTACAATATTTGTTACAAATTTCCCCACCATTGTTTGAGCAGTGGGCAAAGCAACATACCATAAACAGATGTTGGTAGTATTGCCTATGTGCTAGGAACTGTATTGCTGCAGCAAAAGCTGTGTGTGTGTTTTACACAAGAACGGTGGATCCTAGGCAGTTGTGACAAAGAGGGCCATTTTTGTTACTTTTATTATACGGCTCAATAAACACTTGATCAAATATTTTTGAAATTCCTAACCGTAAAAAAGTTGTATGCAATAAGAAAGTGGTCACCCTGATATTTTCATTATGATGGGATGTGTTAATGAGAGTTTGCTCTTAGGTTGAAGATCAAATAATATTAAAACAATGTTCAGAGAACTGCAATTTAATCTATTTTGTTTCTGATATTTTGCAAAAATACAGTTTAAAACTCAATTTTCAAGACTCAAATCTCCCTTAATACTCAGTGTAGGTAGAAAGTGTCCCATATATTTTCCCCTTGATTTTGTATAAGGAATTCCCTCACAAAATTTGTTAGTTAAATTATGCCCCACCATGTAATTAAAAATACAAAGTGTATATATATATATATATATATATATATTTATTTATTTATTTAGTACTGCCTGCCATGTAAGCAACCAGTAATGGCTATCTGCGCGCTACGCTGTAGTGGCGTGTGGACATTAAGTACAGGTGGTTTGTGGTGGAACTGAATCGTAACGTGTTTCCTCCAATGACGTTTCTAAGAGGCGCGGAATATTGGTGTGCGTCATGGTTTTCCCCCACTCTCATTATCATTACTGTAGTTCCCCTCCCTAACAGAGAGGACTGTAGAATAAATTCCCACACTTCACTGCATGTTGCATACATTCTACTACAAGTCGACATTACGAAGTATACAAACTCAGAAATGACAGATATGGTTCTGCTTCACTGTGAAGGTAAAGGTAATGCAAGAGTTGCTGTACAATTGTACCATGAGAGGTTTCCAGAGTGGTGGCAACCTCATCACGAGACCTTCATAACCGTCATTCAGAGAGTGTGTGAAACAGGCACATTTAAGGCACTAGGAATGTCACCCGAGGAATGTCCATACACCAAATTTGGAAGAAGTACTAAAAAGCTGTGAAGAAAAACCCATCAACAAACACCCACACCATTCTGCACAGAATGGGTGTATCCCATTCGACTGTATGGCGTGGTATGTATGAGTAACTGCTCCATGCCTACCACATGCAAAAGTTGCAGCCACTGGGACCAGCAGATTGCTCATGGACATTATTTTTTACAGTGGTTTCTGCAACAGTGCACAGTAGTTCCTCATTTTACTTCCATTGCAATGTTTCCTGATGAAACGACATTCATGAGACAATTATTTTAACAGCAGGAACAGTCACATGTGGGATGACACCAGTCCTCGTGCAACCGCCATCACAGCAAAGATTTTCTGTGAACATCTAGGTGGGCATTGTGGGTGATCATCTCATTGGGCCATACTTGATGCCGCAACGATTGACTGGGAACATGTGCTGCCAATTAATGCAATTTACATTGCCAGATTTCCTCGAGGATGTGCCACTCACGGTCTGGCAATGTATGTGGCTTCAACACGACGGTGCCCCTCCACATTCCACAATAACTGTACGGGATCATCTCAGCATGGAATTTCCAGCGCGGTGGATTGGAAGAGGTGGGCCTGTTACGTGGTCAGCATGCTTTCCTGACCTTAATCCGCTAGACTTCTTCCTGTGGGGGGTCCACCAAGGCTCTGGTGTACGACACCCATTGAGTCGGAGAAAGATCTGTTAGCCAGGGTTATGGCTGCCTGTGACAAGGTTCAAGATACACCGGGTGTTTTCGAAAGGGTACACTGGTCTTTCATACACAGAATTAATTGTTGCAATGAGGTTGGTAACCACCATTTTGAACACCTGTTGTAAAGTTGTTATGATGGTACGAAAAACTAATAGCGCAAGAACTCCTGATTTCTTTACTCCTAATGGTGAGAAAATCCCACCAAACTGTTATTTATGCAACTCACTACTGTAAGATCACACACACAGTTGCGGGAAACTCATTCCACTAAGGTGCGGCGTGCAGACAGCCATTACCGGTTGCCTACCTGGCAGGCAGTAACACTTTTCTGTGAAATCAAACATATCATTTTTACTAGAAAAGTGGAGAGTTAGACAATTTTTGCAAAATAAATTTATGCTGCTAATTATTCCGGCATTTCATAATCTTTAGTCAAAATTAGGAAATCTTTGCTATAACATACTTTTTTTTTGCAAAAACATCCACTTTATTAATTATTACAGTTTAAATAATTAGTAACCATTACTTTGTTTCTGTCTCACAAGCCGGTTCCTAAATATGACAATAAATGATAATTTTCTCCCAAACTTTGGAAGCGTCTACAACTCTTACTATTTGACCTGGAACATGGGTTGCTTATCTTAATCTATATTCCCACTTCAGGAATAACCTATAAAAATTTGTCAGTTATGTTTTAGATACACGTATATTATTACCTATTACTTGCACAAACTATTAAGTTTATGACAATTTAGAGAAGCAAATATTAATAATGTCATTGGTATCAGCTAATATAAATATCTGAAAAATGTACAATTACCCAGTTACCAAGTTTCCTCAATGCAGTCCTGCATTCAAATAAAAATAAAAATGTTTCAAATATGTAAATAAAATGTAATAATTTAACAGGAAAATACTAGACGTACACCTAAAGCTAAATGTTTTGTCTGATTAATTATACGTAATCTTTGCATTAAATAAATTACACTGGTTCAGACAAAGTTTAAAAAAGTACACTTTATACATAAAATCCAGTCTTCTGCTGATCAAAACAACACAATAATTGATTTTATATAGGCTGTTCAAGGTAAAATGAGCACTTTTGAAAGTCCTGCTTGATATGTACTTGTATGCACATTGTGTGATCTTCCACCATTTGTACAATTAACATTACCACGAGCCTGATCACTTCATTATAGCATCGGTCAAGAGCAACTGTACATTTTTTAGGAAAGCAAATATTTTACTAACGTTTTTATCCTTACACTTATAAACATTAAAAAAAAAAAAGTAAAATAAAATATTTTAGGATTCTCAAATGTTTACTTAATACTTTTAATTTAACGTTGACACATGGAACTACTTTCTGTCGATGCCAACTTTACTGGGCATGTGCTAGTCAACGTGCCCATTAAAATTTACACAGGTTGGGACAATTGCATTTTTCAAAGGTTGATTTCAAAAGTGCTCACTCTACTGTGGACAGCCTTTACCTTGCGTAACTTGGTACACAATGTCTAAAATATTGTTAGTAAAATAAATATATATTACACGACTCCTTTAGTGCTAAATGTAGCCAACTGGAAGACTACGAACACAAACTACGTGTGAATCGTAGTACCAGGCACAATGCCGGTTTTTTACTTTTTACTAGTGTTTTTAACATTTTTTAGCTTAATTTCTTTTGGAAAGGTAGGCCTGTCTTGATGTCACCCCCTTTTAAACTTTTAATCCTTGAACAGATTGCAGTAGAATTTTGTAGGAATATGTTGCCACTAACGAGCATTATGAAATAACCTGTTATAAACACACATCTATATTTATAAAACTTTGCGAGTGCATATCTCAGTGTGAAAAGTATCAATCCACTGGGTGGGTATCCACATATAAATTCCAGAGAGATGCAGCTCAAATCAGTTATTTCACGCTCACACGTCTGGAGCTCATCATGGACCAGTCTTTATTGCCAAGTTAACCACCCCCACTATACAAATAATAGGGGTTGCCACCCTTTTGCATACATTAATTGTGCTGGGGTATGTATTATGTGATGCAATATAGTGGCATGTAATGAAACATAATTTACTGCATAACGCGATGCTCTCGTTGGGTTGGTGGTGGTTTTGTGACACTATGTGGTACATACACCCATCACCAGATCCCGAATGTTGTCAAACATTGATGCCCCATAGCACCCAAAGTATACTTTTCCGGAAGTGGGTCCCCTCTTGAAAAATGACTTAGTTGCCGCCCCGTACAACGTACTAAGCACTGTCTGTATTGTTTTGAATTGCCCAGTAGTTTACACTTTATGACACAAATTAATGCCTACTGCATACACAAACTCACTTATCAGACTACATAGATATTTACCTTAATGTGATAAGCAGCTTTTTATCACCTATAAAAATCTTTCAGTAATTAGTGTCTTGTTTCTTCAGTAGCGACAAAAGCCTCTGACGATTGTTTCAATGTGACTTTGGACAAATCTGATAAAAACTCTGGAATTTTATTGGCTCATCCAATAAATAGCGAGCTAAGACATATGCCCCTTGTCACACAGCCTGTGTGGTGCACATAAATTAAAATTGCAAAACAATTTTTATTTTTATTGTAACTAAATCCCACCAGATATATTACAATAAAATAAAATCTTCACTCGAAGAAATAATCTCATCAACCGATAAAACTACAACAAAAGTCGCAGACTCAGTATTTTTTCAGTGTGAGTACACATGTCTGAATCGTGTCTTCACACACAAGTTCTTGCAAGTCTTGTCTTTGTCTCAATGCCTTTGGTGTGTGGCCTGTCCTAACACTGGAGTAATGCAATGTGTGACATACTCAGAGAAATCCTTATATAGTGACTGCTACATCAGAATACTGCAAAGCCTTGAGCAGCAGGCAGCAGCTTCCATTGAAAGCGAATCAGCATTTATAAAAAAATATATTTGTAGAACAAATTGTTAATATGGTGCTAACATAATCTTTGGAATACAAAATTATTTTTAATGTGTGGTTTCAAGAAAGTTCCAAAACCATTTAAAAGATTTAAAATAAATGAGTATTCCATTATATTAAATTTAATTTCACAAATAAATAAGTCATTTGAAAAACAACCAGCAATAAAAAAAATTAACAGCTGTGTAACTTGTAGTGTAAAAACAAAAGGTGACATTTTTGTTTATCATGTACGATAGATTACTGATCCACAGGGGTGGAGTGGAGAGATTTGGGCGGCTCTTAACTTGAGGTCTTGAGAGCTGATGAGGGTGAATTAAGTGAGTATGGAGCAACACCGGAATGAATAAGGGGTTGGGGGAACGGGAGATCCCAGAGTAAACCTGCCGACCAGCAGCATTGTCTGGCACGATTCCCACATACAAATATCCAGGAGCGAACCAGCCGGAAATCAAACACGGTTTGCGTGGGTGGGAGGCGAGTCTTCTAACAATTACACCACTGAGAGTCCCGTCTGATCCACAGGGAACCCAAAAATGCCAACAGAGAGTTACATTTTTCACTTCACAAATGGGGTTCCCACTTCTTTATAAAAGGAGGGTTTATATCAGCACCCAATTTTTTTTATGGTTTGCACTTCATTGTGCAATAATGTATTACTAGGGGTCATGCCTGCAGAACTCCGCAGGATTATTCTGCGCTGGCGAATCAAGCGATGTGTGCACAAAGATGTTGACATAACCTGCAGAAGTAAATCCCATCGCCAGCGAAACCTGCAGTGGCAGAAACAGTAAGTTCCATATGCTATTCAATACAGGTGAATACAGGGAAAAGTAGAAAAAATAAGCGTAAACCAGAAAGATTTTACAAACCATTTGAGAACGGATGGGGAAGAACCAACAAAAGAAGTTCAGGTAAACAAAGACAAATTTCAAAAAATGCCACCCTTCAACCCCAACCCCTGAAACTCGAAAAAAAATGAAAAATGGTTAATAGTACTTGCCACCTTACTGACTTAAAGCCATCAAGCTTCTGAGCATGCCTACAGAGTCCTATTACCATAGCTCAAGCCATTTAGGATATACAGCAGCTTGAAATTAAACCCCTACTTAACATTGTACAGTTAAGATGACGCTGAAAGTAGAGTACACCATGAGGTAATAGAAAAATATAGGGTTAAAGAGTTTGCAATATTGGGATGCCATTAGTCAAATCATTTTGGAAATATTGTGAATAAATTATCGACCACCAGCCCCTTTAAAAATCAAAAATTTTGAAAGATTCCTAGTACGTGACAAAACACTCCTTAAAAAATGCTTTGGTACCAAATTTCAAGTTCCTAAGCTAAAACACATGGAAACAGCAAGCAATCAAATGTAGGAAGCAGTAAAGAAGCTTCCCCCACATCTTAATGCTGTAGCTGCTAAAAGTTTCAGGTGGGTCATATGACCGAGGAGAGGGTCAAAAGATGATGAGAGGGTTTTAGAAAAAAATTTGGTGTTACATGAAATTTTTTGAATGAACATGCGTGAAAAGTAGCAATTTTTCAATGCAAAATCTTTGGCACCCATGAAACCAGAAAATGATAACATCTTAAAGAGAAAACGTATGAAAAATGAGCATAAACTGGTAAATTGTTACACAGCATCCGAGAATTGGGGAAGAATCCATAAAATAAGTTNTGCTTAAACCCATCCACTTTAACAGCTCAAAGATTTTTGGTCTCTGAGCGTGCCTATCGAGTCCCATTGCTATAGCTCAAACGGTTTCGGAGGAATAGTAATTTGAAATTCAATCCCTCCTTAAAATCGTACCGTTGAAGCAAGATTGAGATGGTACACTATGAGGCGATGAAAACTGATAGGCTTAAGAAGCGTGCACGAATGAAACATTGTGGGTTGAACTGTTGTAATGATGCAGTATTATTTATTTTCGGGATATGCGGTTGATTTTCTTTTGCTTTGCCAGGCGTTATAATTTGTTATGGCGATTCAAAATTAAAGCTGCGGTAGTTTATCGGGCATCCGGTTGCCGTTTCGGGAAATCTTAGTTTTCAGTAAGCGTCATCATTAGATTAGAAACTTTCAGACTGCGTCATCAGGTTTTGTTCTAGAAGTTTGATTATCTTTAACTGACGGCGCAGTTAAGCGGGCTACGCAGTTCGGCGAGCGTGGGAAGGAGAGGCCGGCCCACTCCATGCTTTTGTTTGCGGCGAGGAGTGGGGGTAGGCACGCAGTGAATTAATATACTGAGTGCCTATCACCAAGATGACAGATAACTGGCAACGGCCGAACGGTCAACAAGCAACCAGTGCCGAGGCCGCGTCGGGCGTGGTAGACAGCCCCAACACCGGCAACTTTATTCTGCTCATTAATTCTCAGTCGGTGTGGGAGGTCGCTGCTTCTGTTTTCTTTGGGCAATGAAAATTCTCAAGACGTAAATAATCAATTAACCACTGTAGCTCAGCTCTCTACTTTTATCCATTTATCTGTGAACCTGGTCGTACTCGGCATACCTGAAGATCGTATGTGAATTGTTTCAATTGATTAATAAATACAAGTCTAGAGCAAATAAACCGGAACTTGACTTCATTATTTAATATTTAATTGGCGCCTTTTTTAAAGTGTCTCATGTAGCTAGCTACCACTGAGCTAACCGAGTGATAATTTCCAGTCGTCAATACCTTGACGTGCATCGTAACAAACATGGCTCCCAAAACGTGGGGAATCGTTACACCATTCCTGAACTATTGGGAATCAAAATATAAACCCCTCAAAAATTCAAAGTTCTCAAAATTCCTAATGTTGGGTAAAACTCCCCCATAAGGGATGCCCCAGTGTCAAACTGCACGATCTCCTCCGTGGAGGAGTAGGGGAGAGAGATGAAAAGGGTTGCGGCTTCTCTCCCCAAACTATTAAGGATGTGGGAATAGGCACCAAAATGTATAATTTTCCAAAGCACAATCTTTGATACCGAAGGTGCACAAAAATGGAATCACATTAGAGAGGAAGAAAAAATTGGTAAAATAAGTGTAAATCCAGAAATGTTTACACAGTACTCGAGAATGAATGGGGAAGAACACAAAAAAGATGGTTCTGTAAGCAGGAAATAAATTGAAAAAAAAATTAACCTTTTGCACCCCTGAGTATGCCTATAAATCCAGTCACCATGGCTCAAACAGTTTATGAGAAATTGGAATTTGAAATTCGACTTCCCCTTAAAACCACACAGTTAAGACACGGTCTACATTACAATGTGAGATGATAGGAACTGATAGGCCTAAGAAGTCTGTCAAAGTGAAACAATGTAAATTAAACATTTTGGAGATATTGGGAATCAAAAAATAGACCCCCCTTAAAAACTCAAATTTTCAAAATTCCTTAAGCTTGGCAAGACTCCTTCTTTAAGGATGCCCTTATGCCAAATCGCAAGTCCCTAGCACAAGTGGGGCGGGAACAACATGCAAATGAAAATCGGAAGTAGCAAAATGTACCCCTTGTTGCAATTAAAGGGGGGTGGCATATCCCCAAACTCCAAATGTTGCATTTTTCAGCACCAATCTTTCGTTCATCAATATATACATCCAAAAACTATGAGATTTATCTTTCATTCTAGTTGTGTCACCAGCAATAAACATCTGCCTCAGACACACTTTCAAGGATGGTTACACCCTTCCAGAATAGACCTATGGTATAGAACATATTTATTTGATGAGTAACCACCTGTCAAAGTTTGTCAGAGTTCAGTTCTATCCTGTAGAAGTATACATCTTAGGTTCACTCTAGTTATACAGCCTGTTCAAATGTTAATAAAAAATGGACCTACCTTACTGATCTAGACTGGGTTGAAGAAAAATTTCAGTAAGTTTTGCTAGATGATAAACCCATTGTTAAAAATTAGCTCGGACCTGTTTCAAAGGAATTTTGAGATTCCGAAATTGGGAATATCACACAGCGAAATCACGAATTGCTTCAACTTCCCAATTAGTATACTGGACTGTATTATTCCAAACAGCTGGTGTGCGACAGTTACATGCCCACATAAGGCTGCCTGGACTACACTATCATGAAGCCCACATCATTTAAGTAATTACATAAATTTGTAGCCAACACATTAACACTGTGCCGTTCTGGCCATACTGCAAGTGATTGTACACTGTTAACTTCTTTTCCCACATTTTTCCCTTTTACACATCCTTCACTTTAGCAGTTTAGACTATTGACACACAGAAAAAATGTTCCTACCTAACTATCTACCAGTGTTTCTGTTTACTGTATCATGCATGCATACAACTACTGCTGATGGGAAAGGATTATGTGTGTTACATAAAAAAAATACTATCCAGTTAAATTGGAAATATTTTATTAAGAAGTTGTGTTTGTCTGTACCATACATTCATCCATATCATTTTCAAAGTACAATATAATTTTGATGTGATCCCTCTCATGTGCATCTCAGGTCACTGAATGTATTATTTGAATTTAAACCTAACTATGTGCTCCAAAATATTCTAAACCAAAAATTTATCTTAGAAATAAAAATGGTACCTTGCACTCATATTCCAGGTACAACATAAGCAGGACCGGCTAAAACTGATAGTTTCGTCATATTTAAAAATTCTACAGTATTTACAACTGCAAGCACATGGTCCATCTCTTGTAACCCACAACGAATGCTTTCTCATGGGAATGCATTAGTTTTCATTTACTCGCCAATATACACAGTACAACAATACAATAAATCACATTCAACTGCCATGGGTTGCTGCAACCTTTGTAAACATAATAATGTGAAAAACTTTCCTATATTCTTTTTTTTTTTTTTTTTAACAAATTTATGTTTTAAATAGCTAGCCTAATTAGTTATAACGGAAATATAATTATTGTACTTTTAATGTTACGACAGCCTTCCAAAGTTGTAATGAATTTTGTGTTTATTTAAATTGTTGTTAAGTAATCTTATACATTTTATTTTGCTTTTAAAAAAAATTGTTTTGTTTCTCCCTGGTGTTTAATATTTCGCATTAAGTTTTAATTGTACCCGAAGGTAAGATCTATGATCTTTTCCAGGAGGAGATATTCCAGTTGACATTTTATTATGTATGAAGACATTTTCGACTGATTTGCTGATTTTTGCTGTTGTAGAGAGATAAAGCAGAATGAAAGGTTTATGAATATTGCTGCCATGTCACTACCTCTTGTGATCCTGAAGTATGGAGGAGTTTGTCGCCGTCGACTTCAATCCTGCGATGTAAAGGTCGTAATGATTGTCATCATTTTCTGCATTTTCTCTACATAAATTTATTTGGGACCATGATAATTCCAGTTCACCTCAGTGGTTTGAGAAGTAAAAAACTATAATACTGTTCTGCCGACTACTAGCCAAGGAAATCTAACTTCTTAAAATATTTGGACGGTTCTCATGAACCTTTGTTTTAATTGGAGACCAAGCAACATATTTTCCAACAGTAATAATATATAGTTTTTTTTTTTCCCCCCACATTCTAAAATATATTTTGTAGTACATCAGTTTTTAAAAAGTATCTCACAATCAGCATTAATTTTATTTCAATCTAATTTGGTCTTCAAATTATTTTCATTTCATTAAATGTTTTTTTTTTCCATTTAGTAATTAGTATAATGCACAAAAGTTTTTTTTTTTTCTTATTTAAATTTTCTTGTGTAGACCTATACTTGTAAATTACATACTTGAGTTAATGTGATATTATCTACAGTAGGAAAGGCGTAAACTATTGCCATTACATACACATTCTGAGCAATATATTACACCATTAATTTCATATACTTGAATTAATTTCATGACCCCAATTACTGTAGCAATGCAACCAAAAGTGAGGGAATTATGTACATGTAACACATATATTTTCCCAAAACAGAATATTTTTAGGGTGTATAGAACAATGAAAGTTGCAACTCAATGAATTTTATAAATAAAAGCCTATGTTTCTGAACGGTGTGTAGCAAAATTTTTAACCCAAATTTCATAGTTGGTTTGGTATGTTTCAAGGTTTTAACACTTTCCAGGACTAATAAGAATATTTCTATGATGTGGATATGTTTTCTACATAGTAAAATGTGCATCAAGGAAAGGACATACCCGGCAAAGTTAAAAAAAATGTAATTCCATTAATTATTTTATATTATTGACTTCTTGACCAATAATCACAATACAGAATTTTCTCCTGGAAAATCGAACTTGAATCGTTTTCCAGACATAATCTTAGCAGTATGAGGCTGATGATTATGCTGAGCGGTTCTGTCCACAACTGTGCTCTCTAGAGTGAAAACACGACTTTTGCATTTGTGAGACTTTTCATTGATACACCTCCACCGACGCACAGGACCATTGGCGAAGTATAACCGGTACAAGTAGTCGTCGTGGACTAGAAGAGGTCTTCCCCGAGCACTTTGAATAAACTCTAGCATACCTAGAAACATGAAAAAAAGGAAAAATGTGTGTAACATAAGTGCTGCGAGATACCACTAAAAGTTTATGCAAATACCTGATGCCACAAAGAAGTGACACAGTGGTAAGATTATTTATTCAATAATGAGATTGAAAACAAATGAGAAAAATGAACATGTACTTACTATTTAACCACAATATACAGGCTGATGCATTTGAAATGTTATAAAATGAAATTAAAATCTTACAAGATCCAATTTATTACTAACTAGTTAATGGCAGATCAGATATACACGTACAAAATTCACAATATTTGTGCCCAACACACTAAAACTCAACATTATCACCATTGTGGACATAGCACAGGTTGTACCTTACAGACAAATTGCACCACATAACCCACAGTATTCCTGGGGGTGGTCTGGGCAGCAGACTACTGTGACCTGTATGAAATCACTTTCAATTTGTGGTCTTCGTCCATACACCAACAAACTGATGTACTCCCCTTCTCTATGAAAAGATCTTGAGCTGAGCTATCACATCTGTGCTATTCAAGGCCACAGGATGAGCTCCCCCTCC
>NQII01002886.1:177013-234807 GCA_002778355.1 Clitarchus hookeri | reverse complement strand
GCCCCAAGGCAAATGTATAAGTCAAAACAATTTCACATTTCAAAGGCATTAGTGCCGTGTTGGAAGATTATGGTGTCTAGTGCCCCATTTCTTAGTAGCTGTGGGAATGCTAACTTCTACGGCATGTCTAAGTATAGGCTGCTCATGGTAAACTGAGCGCTTTTGAATGCCTTGCTTAAGATCTACTTGTATGTACATTATGTATCCTTCCACCATACGTAAAATTAACATCACCATGTGTCGGCCAAGTGAAACTGTAAAAAAAAAAAATCACATTTTTAGAGCTAGCTTGCAGATTTTCCTTAGGAAGTAGGAGATACGTAAAACCATGCAGTCGTAGTTACGTGTCTGGGCCTTTATCGTGTGTAATGAAGTGACACTGCTAGAGATCTAATTCGCACAGGAGAGAGTGAGGATGGAAGCCCTAGACGCTGGTTCAGCGCCTTGCGCGTATGAGCGACGGGGCGCTGGGTGCACGTCTTACTGTAGTCCTTATCACTGTGTCTCGAACGCGGGAAAAAAAAAAAATCTCTGGACCATGTCCCCCTCAGAAAAAGTTTTGGGAAATAGGTAAACTATCTATTGTAGGAGATGTTCACGATTACGAACAAAACATTATGCGCGCATAACAGAAATGAGTGGCGTGGGGACTTGGGTGCCTCTTAACAACAAAGTCTAGAGAGCCGACGAGGGTGAAACGGAGCACCGCGCCGGAATGCAAGGGCAGGGGAAACAAGAAAACAAGAAATTTGCTCATTCTCACACTTATAGGCATTAAAAGAATCAAAAGCAAAAGAAATAATTTCAGTACTCTATACACTAGTTTACCAGACAATTCAACAGGAAGACACTGAACTACTTTCCTAGGCACATGCCACTCAGTGTGTCCATTAAAATATATATAGGCAGGGGCAGTGACATTTATTACAGGTTTATTTCAAAAGCGCTTGATTAACTATGAAAAGCCTATACCTGGTAGCGTGAACGGCTATCTCCATAAAAAAAAAAAAGGATGGGACATCAATTTTGTTACAAGTCCTTCATACCTCACACTAACTTTAGGGGTCTCATTCCAGTTTGTAAGAGACCCGTAGAAGTTTCCCAAATGATGGTTGTCCATATGTTGACTCTGCCAATCACAAAATGCATCATCTGTGAAAATCCACTGACTATCAGCTGCCTCCCAGTCACATATCATGTTATTCCTGCTGTCACGGGAACATCTTGACGTACCGTCGCACAATCCTACAATATATTATATACAGACAGTGCGTGTTTGCTAACAAGTGGCAAAGCAACTTCAAAAGACTCTCTGACTCACGACTTGCAGAATATATCTTCATCCCTGTTGCTGTAAGCTACTCTTCCTCCTGTGCGACACACATGCAGATCACGTGCCAGGTACAAGTACCATTTCAGAATTACCCACCCAATGAGATAAGGCAGAGTTTGACAACTGCAATGGCATCAAAAAGATAGTGTTTTTTTAACACTTGAAAATTTTACATACCACACAGCAAACTGTGTGTGCTACTACAGTGTGATGAACACAATGTTCATCTCCCATACATATTAGCGCCACCACACAGCTAAAAAGTAAACCTGCACATTCCGTGTGTGGCCACCCTTTCTTCCTTCCTCCTCATATTCAAACAAATTATTCTGAGATACAAATATGAACATACATTTTGTATAAAACTGTATTTATTAGCCAGGTTTCCTTATACATACGAAGCTTTATTTCCGATGTTCTTAAATTTGTATTATATCACTAAGGAAAATATGTACAATGCATTTTCAGCAATCCAATCACTTGTATTTGAAATTAAACTTAGGAAAACTTAGCTGTAATCTGCTTTATGTTGTAAAACTATTTTCCACAAAAATTTGCATGTTATAAAAATACTTTCTTTATCAGTTGTATAGCATAAACTATAATGTATAACTTAGCAGCAACAATAGTAAATCATTAAATGAAGTAACTGGGTGTCTCAACTAAGGTTATTTAGGTCTACCTAAATAAGTACTGATAAATGATTGTTCTCAAATTGAATACAAATTCCAATAAAAGTTCCATTATAGAACAAAATAAAAGTACACTACTTAATTAATGAATTCAAAAAATTACACTTAATTAGACCTATTACAACTATCCATCCAACTGCACTGGGCACAGGTGCAAGGAAACTTAATTTAAACTGCATTAATATTCTCACTGTAGCACAAGTGCATGCATAACAGATCTTGGGCCATTGAGGCAAAAATGGATTTTGCACAGAAAAGAATTCTGAATTAAACATAACACAAATCACCTTAGCAGCTGAGGGACTGTGTTCATGGTTGAAAACAAAGAAATAGATTTTCCACAATATAATCTAATTTACCAGTCTGAAAAATTAAAGGAAAACTATGTTGATTTATATTTGCTAAAACTACTGCAAAATAACTTCTTCGCAACTTGTACACAGACACTGGTTTTAAATCTCAATAGCCATTGTTGCATAGCACATAATAAAACATGACTGAATAAACGTTGTGGCACTGCAAATAAAACTGCTTCATGTTGCCCTGCCTACACCAGTTTACAAAAATACTAATATTTACACGATACAGAGTAGAAGCTGGTGACAATTTGTGAAACAAGGCTTGAGAATGGTGTGCCACAATAAATTAGTTTGCTTCAGGCACATTAAAATTTGAATTTAGAGCAATCAAAATAGTGCTTTAACAATCTCACACTATCAAGTGACAAACGGATTACAAAAATACACTAGGCACAAAGTATACAATCCTCATTGCTCACGTAAGTCTAACGTATAAAAAAATTAACTTGAAAACATAACGTATTGTTTTCTATTGTCTTCCAATAATATTCTTGTGCTTATTTCACATGAAACACATGGTATTTACAATTCCTGGCATGTGGTATATATGCATCACAAAACCTACTTAGTTTAATAGAGAACGGAAATATTTCTTCCTCTTCAAGTAATCTTATATGTACACGTTAAAAAAAAAAAAAATCGGTACTGCTTTGTAGTATGTAATATATAAAGTAAAAAACATCAACAAACATATGACCAATTCAGCTTCTCCTCTGCATAATCGCCCATCAAAGCTACGGAGCATTCCTACGGCGGATGGAGTGTGAATGCCGGACCAATTACACAGATTGCTAAATTGGCTGACCTTAAATCCCACCAATTTCTACCTATGGGGTCATGTGAAAGCACTCCTGTTGCCACTGTGGACATCATACTGCAACCATTGTGGACTCATTCGAACACATTTGTGACAATCACAATGTATTTGTAAGTGTGCGATCATCCACTGAACGATGTCTGCAGGGCTGTGTTGATGACCATGGTGCACATTCTGAAGATATCCCGTAGCACGTCACACACTGGGCAGTGTACCTGGCATGTACACTCCATCCGCCATAGGAATGCCACCTAATTTTGGAGGACGATTACGCAGAGGGAAGCTGAATCGGCCATGTGTTTGTTGATGTTTTTCACTTTATATATTATGTACTACACATCCTGTAAGCAGCGCTCATATTTTTTTTTAAACAACCCACATAAGTTACACTATAAGCATTCCTTTCAAATGCAGTACACTTTCACTTTATTATTTCACATCACAACTTGAGAAAAAATTTTAGGGCTATGATTAATGAAGGTTTCCATGTACCAGAAAACTGTAAAAGGGGTTACCAGTAAAGATATGGTCACAAAAGGTATATAATGCTAGATATGTGGTGTAAAATGTTAAGTATTATAAATTTCCTAACTTTCCATAATGCCTAGCAATAAAATTTCCGACTCTTGTATTTTTATAAAAATTTCTACTGACAGTCACATGCTGACTTAAAATACTTTGATAGCAGTAGCAGTAAACTGGGAGGGGCTGGGAGGAGACGGGAAGGAAAGTACCTTCAGGCTCTCTCCCCACAGTCTCACAATTTTTGTGTTATGGTTTGTCCATTGGCAACTTACGACGAAAGTGTTGTTTGACTGTTAAAAAGGGTCGTGGAGGGCTACAACACTGCGGTGACTTTTTGTCCTATGGCTAGGGCAGGTGCAATACTAATCAAAGCAGCTGTGTCCATCAGCAACAGTTTGTCGTCGCTCACTAGATGTCAGTATAGTTGAGGCATGCGTATCATGCATTCTTCTATTGTACTAACCAAATAGTGTGTTTAATTTTAATATTTGTTATTTTTTTTAGTTGAAGCTTGTTTAAATTTTATAATGAATGATAAACCATAGAGTAGCTAATAGAAGAAATTGAAAGTAGGCCTACTCTCTTCAACAAGAACCTAAAATAATATTCAAACAGCAAATTGAAAATTTTTTTCACCTTACTGAAAACTATAAATGATGCTGTGAAAAGGATGAATTTACTCTTGTTTATTTAATTTATTACTTGTTTTGGAAATCACAATCAAACTGGTACGATACTGCATTCTTTTTTAAAACAAACAAGAGAATCTTCCAATGAAATTCAGTAGACCTTGCTAAGAGATTATGTTCCTGTTTAATAACTTTATTTAAAATTTTATATATAAGTAGTAATGTTTTTGTATAAGAACAAAGTTAAACCCAGTAATCAGGTTCCGCACCACCCAAAAATAACTTTCACATTTCATAAACTATGGCCCAACTATCTTCACTCATTCATTCATAAACTATGAGTTGTTTTATAGCTATTCCTCATACTTGGAATTAGCCATTGAAAAAATTAGCAATTAAAATGAATCGTTAAAAAAGTGTGTAGTTTTTAACTTATAAGATACTTTTAAAATTAATTAACTTTGAACTTTTATTAGTTAAAATATCTGTTTAGTGATTAAAACTAACATTACTTAACTTTACAATCGCCTGCAGGCCGAAGATGACAACAAAATATATACAAATGCCATTGATATCTTGACAAACTTCTTAAAAATACGCAACGTATTCGACAGTCGATGAGTTGCACACCACAATATACAGATTGATACACTGACGTTATGTACTGAATCAAAGATCATCATTAGCAGCACGCAACGCGATTGTGAGGTAGGCGAGATGCCACCATCGTGATCATCTCCACTATGCAAAAATCACAGTTGCACAGTTGATGGTCCTCGTGCGGCATGCACATTTAGATTGTTTTTGTAATAAATGCACTGGTCTGGTTTCATGCTAAGTTGTGCTATAAGAGTTAATTTAAGAAGTTTTATTTTAAATGGTTTTGTAGAAGATTGTTAATTCATCATTTTGACAAGTGAGCCTATCTGATTCTGCATCCAGCAAACAAGTTGTGGTAGATTTTTTTGGGACTGTGAATTATGATTATTTTTATGTTTTGAATAAACATTGACGAAAAACTTTTTTGAGACTTTATTTGAACTGTAAAATTTTTGATATACTCTTTAACTTTTAACTTTAATCAGTTAATTTTCTTTTAACTTAAACTTTGATCAGNACTGTAAAATTTTTGATATACTCTTTAACTTTTAACTTTAATCAGTTAATTTTCTTTTAACTTAAACTTTGATCAGATAATTTTCTTTTAACTTAAACTTTGATCAGTTAATTTGCATGGATTTTATCTTCTAACTTTAATCAGGAAGATTANATAATTTTCTTTTAACTTAAACTTTGATCAGTTAATTTGCATGGATTTTATCTTCTAACTTTAATCAGGAAGATTATTTTGTTAACTTTCTCAAGTATGCTTTTTCTGCATAAATTTTGAAGTCCTACATTGTTACATTTTGATCCGCAGTAATAAATACTGTAACATGCAGGCAGCATAAATTGTTTAAATATCATAACATCTTAGTATAGTCTGTTCACAATTAACTGAGCACTTTTGAAATCAACCTTTGAAAAATGTCACCATCACTGCCCCTAACTGCATATATTTTTAACATGCACGCTGAATGACTTGCACCCAGTGAAATTGGTGATGACGGAGGGGAAGTAACGCCATATCTTATGTTCGGTAAACATTTGTGAATACTGGAACAATTAATTTTGCTTTCTATATTTTAAAATACATATCAAGTGTAACAATTTAAAAATTTGTAAAATATTTACTTTCAAAATAATTCCCCAGTTACACTTGACCGACGCATGAATAAAGTGATCAGACACATGGCAGCGTTAATTTTACATATGATGGAAGAATACACAGCGTGCGTACAAGTAGATCTTCAGCAGGACTTTCCAAAGTGCTCCGCTTACTGCGAACAGCCTTTAGCACGCAACTGGCAATGTCGCAGCAAAACATAAGTCATTCCAAGGCACGACTGCACAAGCCTCTCCACGTTATGAAAGGTATTCACTAATATGTAAAGCCACCTGTTTTTCGCAAGAAGATTGTCGTGCAGGTTACACGGTAATTTCCTACATGCCCACCTACAGTTTACTTTCGTTATTGGACACAAGTCTTTGTGGGAAGACATTTCCTCACATGATTGGGCCTATCATAATTTAGTTACTCCAATACTGAATGTCCATGATTCACAAGGCTACCAGCTAATGCTTAACAATTAAAGTAATCCAACCACAAAAATGGATTTCAACTAAAGTGTTTTGGGGTGCAACTAGTTGTGGCATCATGCTGCTGTATTTAGTTAAGTCAAAAAAAACTTCAAAACAGTTCTATGATCTTTAAAAAAAATTAGTATTCTACAGTATTTACACATAATACACTTCTTTGAACAAATTGCTATCGGACTGTCATTCATGCAGTTTGAGAACCAATTTGATTAAACTAATAACCAAACAATCTTTTGTTCACAAATTATTAAAACTGATAATGCCAAATGTGTTGGGATCTTATTAACTTCTTCCTTTATGTGCCTAATGCCAAAACAAAATTGTGTAGGTTTTCTTGGATTTCTCAAACTTTTCTGTCCCACTGACGTAATTACTTTTAGTTGGTCAGAAAAGTAACTAATATTGTTTGTTAGGAGTTTTTATTATAAGTATGGTACATGGAAGATGCAGGAATGAAATTGGTAAGATCCCAACACATTTGGTAGTTATCTGTTGTAATAATTTGTGGGCAGGCGATAATGTTATTATTTTCAACGTGGTTATTGAGCTGAATTTACAATGATTTTATGGGAATTTTGCACTTAAAAGTAAAGAATGTATCAATGCAACAACATACTGATTTGCTTAAAAAAGCTGAATTTTTTTTTTAAGGTTTTTGTGGTTTATGAATGGGTTTTGGGTAGAAGTGTGAAGAATCACATAATTTTCGGTATTAGACAATATCAAAATATGCAAAACATGTGCACAGTACACTCACTCAGAAAATATGAACCACAAAAAATTTCAATTTATGCTACGTAAACACAATAACACAAAAACAAGGTTAAAAGTATTTTAATTTAATGCTTGTAAATGTTAGGAATTTAACAAAATACAAATTTTATTACGAAAATAGAATTTACTTTCATATAAAAGGTATAAAATAGTAATAGTAGTAAGAGTAAAAATATAATGAATCCTTAAAAATACAGGAAATATTCCCAGAATTATACATCCAGATGCTCTGCAGAGCAAACATACTGTAAGTTTTATTTTGCATTCAATGCTGGTGGTCAGGTCATTGTCCAAACATACCGTATTTACCCGAATGCAAGACGATCTCAGATTTTTATACTCTGTTCACAGGAAACTACTTTTTAGTATGCAATATCTGCCAATAAAAATATAAGGCACAAAAATTTTGAATGAAATTAAAAAAAAACTTTTCTACCATTGTTACTAATATAGAATAACATCAGAGAAATATGTCCCTGGAACCAGATTTCTTGTACAAAATAAAATAAAAATACATTTCACTTACTGTCATTATCACTAACATACAGTAGAATGAAAGGAATAAAACATTTCTTAAACAGTATTGTGTAATATCACTGATGCCACTATCTTTATAACCTCTACAGTGATGGGAAGATCTTTGTTTTGCTTTTCCTGCGTGTATTGAGCAACTGATCTCTCAAGTTTAGTGAAACAACCCTTTTTTGGTCTGCTAACAGCCTTGTGGAAAGAATTGGCATTTTCTTAGTTTTCCTTTCATCTTTCACCATCTTCAGATGATGGCGTCAGAAATCCCGTAATGCTGAGCAGCCACACTGTTGTTGCTTCATTCTTCTGCATGACTTATAACCATCAATTTACAATTTGCATTGCGGTAGACCCGAAGATTACGAGAAACTAAGAACTAGATATGTCACATCTTTCCAGGTTATCCATTTCATCTGCTACCGCACTTTAACAATCAGCAATACAGAGTGTTCATGTTCAACGTAACCAATGTCATAGATGTAATACCAACCTGAACACATCCAGACTTCTGTATTAAGCAATCAATATATTGAGGTGAATGAGCTTGCCAACCTTCATACAGAAAATAATGATGATTAACTAGGCTAAATGTCAAAATGTACTGCGCGTAGCTAGTAACATTTTCGGAACGTACACCTCTTTGTGATATACGAATCTATGACATTTTCTTGCCGACATGTTGACAATATGCTCTGTTTACATTATGCTCGCAGTTGCGAAGTCGAGTACCGCATGTCAATACTTTGTAGTATTTAAAATAATTATTATTCAATATTTTTGCTAGCAAAAACAATATTATTAGCCTAAAAATTAATAACTGACACATATGTAAACATTTTGTTGGAAAATTTTTACCAAAGCATCCTGAAATAACCTTAATATGCAAAAACAAGACAAATTCAAAATATTTACCCTTGCCACAAGAAAAAACCCTTTCTTGCATTCGGGTAAATATGGTATATATTTCCTAATGAGATTAGGTAATTGATTTTGCTATCGTAATCTGTTCTGTCCAACACAACTGTGGCTTGCCTTTATCTGCAGGGTAAATAACAATGTCAGAATCTGATTTCAGTCTTTTGATAGCTTTGAGCACATCAGAAGATATGTTTGGTTTTGGTGGCCCAGCTGATTTAACTGTTGTTGGCACAGACCAACGGAATTCATTCTGCTTGTCTGCTGGCAACTTTTTTGCAACACTTTCCACTGACGAAACTGTAATCAACAAGAGGGATTCAATGTGGTGCAACACTGTAATTGAACCCCATCTCCAGAACATATTTTTCACAATCTGAGAGAACTTCACTGGATGCACTGATAACAGTACTTTTTGTTTTGTTGTATCGGATGATTGTTTTTGCTTGCATCAAAATTTGGTCAGTTTTTGTTTCTGATTTTCTTTGACTTTCGCTGATGTTTTCTTGGGTTGGTTTGAAATAGACGTGAATACAATTAAAGTGAGCTAAGCTAAGTTCATATGTATTTCACTTAATTATTCACCCTCAATGCCAGAATCTTTCAAACAACTTATGTGGTGGTAGGGGACAATTTTATTTTGTGGCTATTTAAATGAGAATAAACCCATTTCTCCCAAGAGCATAACATGTTATTGAGGTGGTGAGTTCAGTAACGTGATTATTTTGAAAATCTGACAAGCCCTTTTTTGACATATAAGGGAGTTTTCATAGGTGTATGCATTTGACTGTAGTTTTGGAGGGGTAGGTTACATCATCCGCTGGGATGTTGCATTAGTGTGGACTGTGAAANGTATGCATTTGACTGTAGTTTTGGAGGGGTAGGTTACATCATCCGCTGGGATGTTGCATTAGTGTGGACTGTGAAACAGACAAGATTGCTCGGTGAATTAATTGTGACCAAGCTATGAACATCAAATTAAATAACACACGTTTTATTTGTCTGCAACATCAACAACACCAACAAACATACATATGTATGCATTTGATACCTGTGTTACAGTGTCACTAGCATGTGCGTCACCTGTGTAGGAACACTCCGCTGGACATCCCAGCAGATGATGCAACCTACCACGCCAAAGCTACAGTCAAATGTAGACACCAATGAACAACCCTCTATATCTCAAAGAGTGTTCGCCTGGTTTTCAAAATAATTATGTCACTGAACTCGCCGCTTAATAGCATATTATGCTATTGGGAGAAAAGGGTATATTATATTCCCATTTAAAAAACCAAAGTTGATAACATCCGAGTACTTAATTACATCTCAGGAACATATATATATAGACAGCGTCTTATGAGCCCCATAGCACCACTTACAAATTCAAAATCAAAATTTCAATACCTTCAGCAGTTCGGAAGATATTTGGGATGAACATCTTGGCTGGATAATCCTGTATAATACAAGCAGTTAATGAGAAAATTTTTGGAAGGATGATAAAATCAAAGTAATAAAAGCCACAAACCCAAAATATATTTCCCAGCAAAAATACATAATTTTCAAGGAGGAAAAAAAAATATCTGCAAAAAGATAGACAACCCATTTTAAAAACTTTAGCTCATACTAACATACAAAAATTCTTAGTTACCACGATTCACTCCGCCTTACCCCTTCCCTACCTCATTTTCTTTGTGCTTAATTTTTAATTCACTCTATACTAATAACACATAATCTCCAATTTAATAAGGCTTCTGAACCAAACTGTTCTGTGTAGTGTGGGCACTGCAAGTACTGGCGGCTTGCCTCCCTAGATGCCTGTGTTTGGGCTGCCAGCACAGCACAGCTGGTGGCAGTTGATATTAGTGAAGGCCCGGTAGTGTACAATCTGTTACAAAAACATTTGGCGTGCATCAGTAAATGCACAGCTGATAGTACGCAGACTAAGGTTTTTAGCATGGCATCACGCTATGGCTGGATGCGCCCCGCTCCCCGTAGTTCACCCGCCAGTAGTTGTAGCATTAACAGTACCACATAACTTTTCTTAGATCCGAAACTGCACATTATGATGTGATCATATAATCTTATTTTATACAGTATTGTAAATGTTTCATTTACCCTTGAAAGTTGTTTAATTCTCAAAATACTGTCTAGCTATAAGTACCTAGTATAAAATAAGTCCAATAACAAACAGATTACATCATCTTTGGGATCAATTTTAAAATNTCTAGCTATAAGTACCTAGTATAAAATAAGTCCAATAACAAACAGATTACATCATCTTTGGGATCAATTTTAAAATGCTTCTTTTTATCAAACTGAAATATTCAAAGAGCAGCAATTAGCTTTTCCAGCTGGTATACCTTAAAAAAAAATGCAATATGTTAAACAATCTTTCAGATGGTCTGGATATCTGGAAGGTCAACGAATATGGATATAATGCNAAAAAAAATGCAATATGTTAAACAATCTTTCAGATGGTCTGGATATCTGGAAGGTCAACGAATATGGATATAATGCACAGCAATGTCAATTTGCACAAAATTATACCTTAATCAACCTCGTCTCATAACTTCTACATATATAGTTCACTATCGTAAATAATTTACTCACCATTTAACAGCATGTTCAAAGTGGCCTCCTTGAGCAGTAATACAAACTTCACATCATTGCTGCATGGTGACAAATCGGCCACAATTTAATCTCCGAGAAATTGTACCTCAGGAATTGGCATGGCATAACAACAATGTTAAAATTTTTTCATTGTTTTGATGATTCATAATCTTGCACATAAAAGCTTAGGCCAAAAAAAACTTTTGATTACAGACCGGTTGTATAGTGATTTGGTGATCACACATTCTCAACAATGGCAAGAAATGGGCTAAAAATACATCAACATAGAAGCATGATGATAATTAAAGCAAATGAAGGAGATTTGTGATACATCATCGTCAAATGACAATGTACAATTTGTTAAATCCAAAGACAGTGCTGATCATCCAGTGATACAGTACTACCAACCAATTTTCCCAAGTAAATTTGGTTACAAAAACGTCTTGTGTTGCCTGATCCTCGCATATTTAAAACAGCATACTAGTAGCATGAATGCATTTCTTTCAAGATAAAAAAAAATTGGTCTGTCTGTAACCCTAACCACCTTTGAATCCAAAAAAAAAAAGTGATAATATAACAGATAAAACATGACAATGGCACTCCCCAATGCCTGGGATTGAGCCCCAGATCCTGAAATCTACAGTAAGTTGTGCAGTCGATTAAACTGCCATAGTAACAATAGACAACACAGTCATCTTCTCATGTTTTTATGTAAGTGAAGAGTTTAACTACAAAGAATAAAATGTAAAATAAAAATATCAAAATATTTACTACATAGCTTGACAATTTTCATGGTTGCTTCAACCATCTGGTAAGAATGAAAAGCCTCAAGAATAATAAAAAGTTACCCAGATAAGTTTTACTACCTCCAGTAACTTAGGCTTTGAAAATTATGTTATCTCTGACGTCGCGCTAAACAACTAATAACATAAACTCGCAAAAAAATTTGCATACAAATTTATATATAAATAAAATTTTTTATTGTATCCTTACTTTTTAAAATGTAAGTGGTATTTTAAAATTAACACAGTTTAATATAATTACACCCTCTCCATATATGTTGCTGTATTCAGTAAACTATGTCAAAAATAACTATCAACTCTGAAGAAAATTTGTTTAGTAAAGTATGATTATATTTTTGTTTAATTCATACCACGAACTTGATGTAGTAACATGCATGGATACATTCTTTTGTATTAAATTTATTTCTAGACTGGCAAACTTGTATTTTATGCCCTTCAAAATGACAGGCTTTGTAAGTGAATATTTTAGCTGAAGAAAATTAAATCCATTCCTATTTAGCATAATGTACAGTGTTTGCCTAATTTTTGATGAATAACAAACCCACTTACCCCTGCCGAGATGAGAGTCAAGTCCGATACACACCTGTGCCTAACACTGTCTTGTTCAGAACAGTATTTTTACAGACAAATGGATATAGCACATTTCACCCAAATCAATGTTCTATGGATCCACAGTGGAAAAACACTCATTTTCAGAGCTTGTCCTCCAAACTTTGATGTCAGTTTCAAAGTCATACTCCACACAGAACTGTTGTGACTCAAAATAAATTAAATATTTTTTTTAATAATCAAATTAGAGACATTGAGAAGGACTTTAATTAGAACATAGATAGATATTAAATATTGCACGTACTGAATATAAAGAGTAATACTGGAGTCATGTTTTAATGTTGTAAATAATATTTGTATGAATAAATTAAAAATCAAATGTTTTTTTTTTTTTTTAAAGTTTTTATTAGACCTCCATCCGTCGCAAACTTGAAAACTTCCCTTTGGCATCTTGTAACACTGGTACAATATAAATAAATAAATCAAACAGTTTTGAAAGAGTCCAAAATTTGTTTTCCAACCAGAGAGAATTAATTTCCCAAAAATTCTTAAATGACAAGCAGAATAATCACATTAATTCATGCATCTTTAATGAAATAGGATTTTCTGAGCAAAATTTACTCACCATTACACATCCTGATTAAGAACTTTCCAAATGTTCCAGCTGTTTATTTCTTTCAGTCAAAGCAATGTACATATTCTTCTTGGTTAGCCACAACGAAGAACCAGCGATACGTATCCACTTCATACAAGTGTCGAGATTTAATTTTGGAAATAATATTCTGACAAATTTGAATCTGATTCAGCAACGATAATTTTCATGATGGTTACATCTAATCTGATAACATTAACTTCCTTTTTCTACATTTAAGTTCAAGGCCAACAAACATAACACTAACAAGTTATTTAACTTAGTATAAAGGTATTTCTATAATTACAAATACATTTTGTAGCAGAGCAGTTACCACTAAACAATTCAGATAACAAGCTCTCTATCATGAAGAAACTGTTACAGTGACCCAAAATTTTTTGGAACAAGTACATTATTAAATTCATATATACTGTAACACTCGTCAGATATTTGCAAAAGTTCTTATTTTCAACTGTACATGATGTCCACACAACATGTGCAAACATCTTAAACCCCATTTTCTGTGTAGGTTTTTTCTATGATCATTCAAGATATTTTTATGACAAAATTATACACAGCAGAATATGTAACATCATCAACCAAACACGTAAAAATTTCTGCATCAAGCATATAAGTGTTAATTCCTCGCCCCAAAACATATCCAATCGAAATTCCTGTCCCCACTGCATAATGCACATACTTCTAAACAAAGAGCTTTTTCACAAACAAGACGTTAATGCTTTATTCAACCAAATTACTTTTTAATCTTTTACACATGGCTTGTGAAGTTCCCTGAAATAAATGAATGAAAAACACCCCACAAAATTTTGCAAACAGAACAAACACAATAAATGTTGTCCTTAGTAAAAAAAATTTCCAAAAAAAAAATCCTTGTAGTATAAGAACACATCAAAAAATGTCTTCAATGTGAAAAACACGTAGGTTAAAAAGGTACTCTACAGTACATTCAAATTCTCCACACATTCTCTCCATAACCGGCTTCAAAAAATTTCCAAAACTAAGCTGATACACCACAGTTCATTTGATATCATGTAACAATAAATTTTAAATATATTACTACTCAGAAAATACAAGTGAGGAGCCATCCATCATCACTTGCATCATCTGTATTAGTAGTTTCAGTACGATCTGCAGTGCTTAAGAAACACTTAATAAATAACATGGAGTGCGCTCCGTATAATTCAAAAAGTGGAAAAGTAATTACCTGCATGATATTCCTCCAAGGTTAAATCATGAGAGGTAACTTCATTCACACTGCTAGATTCTCACTATAATTATCTCCTCAGTAACACTACGGCACAGATATTGTTCAATGAAAAATAATAACTGTCATTCTGCTTGGTGTTTCGTCTTGTGCTTCACTGAAATGATTGCCTCTACACTACTGTGCACTGAAAAACAAAAACAGCTATGTTTTTAAAATAAATTCTGCAGCTTTAAATATTTTCTTATGCTAAGTACGGCAGAAATTTGGTAAATACATCAACAAGGTAAGAATTCAATAGAGTCTTTTGGTGTCACAATTCCCACCACTCCCACAAACAGGACTTCACAAGGTTTTCATTATTAATTTAGTTTATGTTCACAATATTTTTGTGGCTGAAAAGACAACATGATAAATCACAAGTTCATCTTCACGCATCACATACATTTTGCACTATGAATGTAATATATACAAACCACTTATTTTAATGGGTAGACTGAAAATGATAAAGGTAAGCCACTAAGTTTTTTTGTACTATCATGTGTTATAAGATTACACTGATAAGTTTATAAATTCATTATGGGTGGAAATACAGATAACTCCACAATATTTTCTACAACCACCCAATGATATAAATACCTAAATACCACAGCTAGTTGCTAGTACCTTATAAAACTAATAACAATGACCACATCAGCTCTTCCTGGCTGTCTATTTTCCAAGAAAATAATTTGAGTGTAATAAATAATTTTTGTTAAATATGAGACAAACAGGTTGTCAGTAAATGTGACTAAATACATACAATATGTACATATTATTCCCACATTAAGTCCTCATTTTCGAGTATCAATAATTCCTAAATACTGAGGGATTTTGCCTAGTTGTAAAATCTAAAACAAAGGCTTGTCCATGATATATGAATATGTAGATATGTATATAAAAATACTCTGTGTATATGCAGACCACAGAAAATAAGTCTCCAAACAAAACAAATTAAATAAATAAAAATAGAAAAATAACATTTCTTACCATTTTCCTTATTTAAACTGTCTTGCTGAAATCTTCCAACGAAAGGTATCATTTCCATGGTACTATAATGTAGTAATCTCAATGCTCATGGCAAACAACTTGTGAGAATTATTGGCGGTGAAGTAAATTATACACGTGAACATATAAAGGCACACTCACAAGACATAACATTTGCCACATATAAAATACTTTTAAATTAAATACACATGAGCAATATAACTGCAAAACACCTCAATAAATGAAAGTATAGCCTGCATCAGAAAAAGTTGTCACTACACTTGATTTAGCCATTCATGCACTACCTCCCATACACCTCTGTATGTATATAATAGAAGATTAAAACTACTTGCAGGACATATAAATGTGCACAGTATCACTTTCCAAAACTACCAAACATAACATTTTCAAGCAGATAACATGCCAACATAGTTGTCTTTTGGCTACAGAGGAAGCATTTAATATAGAGCACTTTTGGTACTAAAGTATTATAAAAATTCTGCTCCTGTGGTGAAAGTTTTCAAATAGGATAAAAACAAAGAGCATTTTAGTAAAATATTTTTTATACCCGAATTTTTTGTTTAAAACTCTTAGCTGAAAAAACTGCACCAAACAACACATCTGCACTTGTTATCAGAATACCTATTTTCAATTTGAAACCTATGGCTAAACTTGCATAAACACTTTCAATTTGAAACACACACCATGAAAAGCAAGAGACAACAAACTTTTTTTTTTCATGCAATCATATTTAAAATATTGTTTCAATAATTTTTATATAAAATTATTAATTTAAGCAACATGTTACAAAGGTTTTTCATCATAAATGTAATTTTGTAATGGTTTCTCAACACGAAAACTGTATTAGCACTGACACTTTAAGTGAAAAGAATATATAAGTAGTACACCTAGCAGAAACTGAATTAAGTTGAAGTGGGTCATTATGTGTATGGGGCAAAATACCTTCACTGTTTCAAAACACTCAGCACAATATTGAAGTTTTAATTGAATTTAAAACTACATCTGATAAGTTATTCACAAATTTTTGTGTATTTGAATACAACTTGAAAAAAAAATATATCCTACTCCATGCCAAAACATTCCAAACTATCTTTTGAAAAATTAATATTTTTATATATTATGCCTAAATTCAAAAACTAGCACTCTCAACAAAATAAACCAAATTAATTCGTTAAAAGTTGCACTCAGCAGCATAACTGCAAACCTTGGGAAATCAGCATTATAAAGATTTTGGAGATAACTGGCAACTCAAAAAACTTAACTGAAAAATTAATATCAACGTATTATTACTTTTTAACTTTTGGTGAAACACACATGGCACACGGCGATTTTATAGAAATAACAGTAGAATAGTTAGCTTCTTTTGTGAAGTCTGGTAGGGAGGAGTATTTTCCAATTTAAAACTGGTGCACTAAGAAACAACTACTGTACCCTATTTTTTTTTTTTTGCTATATTTAATAATTTTACAATGGAACTTGGATTTCTTTGCCTTATTTAAAACTTCTGCACTAAAATGTTGTCCATAGCATGCAACTGATCTCCTGCACTTCAAAATAGAAACTGATTCTCAACTGTTATTGGACATTGAGGACACATTCAAATTCTGCATTGCTGTGTGGAATGGAGAGGATTGACAACATTATTGCAGCATTTTATCATATGTACTTTAAAATGCCATCAACACCATGAATCCTGGCTAGCTCAACCCACTTATCACCACCATCTCCTGTTACACTGATGGCACAAATGTCATCTATCTAAAGAGTTCTAAATGACAATAATAACTGCATCCCTTGTTTCACCTTGTATAGGGAGAATTGAAAGAAACAAATACATGTTGTAGAAAATAGCAGAAAAGTTGACATTTAAAAAAATACTTTTTCTTGCAATCCATGTCCTTTTCAAAACTTCATCCTGTATCGGGAACTCATGGGCAATATATTGTTATAAGACGCCTGCGGGACGTATCTGAGTTCATTAGGGATGGAGATCTTAATAAGAAAAAAATAACAAAATTTGATTTTTTATTTATTCACACAGCTATTATTTACAGCATTAATCTATCTATCTCCACTATTACTGTTTTTATTTCTCAGTAAGCGCAATATTTAATGTCTATTTCAACTCTAATTAACGCCCATCTTTATGTCTCCGTTTGGTTATTGTCAATTAACTCACACTCATCATTAACATGTTCAGTGTATCTGTTGCCATCATTTGAAATGTCTTTCACTCACGCATCCATTCCAGTAGTTCAGCTTGCAGTCGTACTCTTCACTGCTCTGACATTCGCAGTCGCAGATTTTCTTGCCGCTGGTCACTTCTCTCGCTGCATGCTTCTCTCTCAATAATCGTCTATCACTGAAACTGATCCATTCTACAACTGCAGGCTCGGAGGCCCGGCACGCTTTATATAGCAGCTGGCCTTGACTTGGACGGTTCGCCGCACCCCGAGTCTAGCTGAGAGAAACAAGGTCCGTAATCCAGAGCATTCTTCAGATGTCTCAAAGACACCCAATACCCAAGGTTGAGAGTGGCACGCGCCCTGATAGGCGTAACAGGTCTACTTTGTAAACATTGTTTTGTGAAAAGTCGCTGCATCTCCGCTTGCAACTGATAGCGCGCGTCATAAATCATCAGTGCCTCGCACACTCGGAGAGTGGCTGCCTGTAACAATATTTACACAATGTAACAAAATAGGCTCCAACAGGTAAAAATAAGAATAGATTTTTCCTTTCTTTGAGTATTTTTTAAATGTTTGATATTTTAATTCCAACAATTAATTTATAATCACATATACACCGTAATAATCTAGTTTAAGATATGAGCAACTTGTCACAAGTTTTGCCTTGAAAAAGTTTTATATAATTGATTTCAGGAAATCAAGCTACAGTCTTTTTAAAATGTAAATATGCAGAGATGCTGACTGAAGAACTACATTCACTTTTTCAAACATTGGAAGGAGAGAGAGTTTTCCTTCATAGTTGATTAAGTACTGGTTCCCACCGTCCAAAAACATTCAATATAACTTCTTCCAAGTGAAAGCAATCTTCAACAGAGATGTTTTGAGAATATCCTTGGTTTCTGTAACAAGGAGAGCTTGGAATTTCTGCAATGTTTATTTACTCTTGGGACTCTCCTCCAAATACATTTATTTGCAAAAAAAAATTGATCACCATGAACGAATTGCAAGAGTACAACAGTTGCCACACAGTATCATCATAGCCTGAATGTGTCCCATTTGCATTTAATGTGGTTTGCTTGAGCGGATGTGCCACTATAGGACATAAATGTGCCTCTTATCATTCATAGCTGCAAGAAAGAATAAGGCCTTCGTAACAGTGAGCCAAAGTTCAGTGAACACGCAGCATACCCCGATGGCGCATTCGACAAGCATTTACCCAGTTGGATGAGTTTGAGAGAGGTCGCATCATTGGCCTCCAAGAGGCAGGTTGGATGTTTCGGCGCATTGCTCACCACTTGAACCGTTCTGCCTACATTGTGAGTCAGTTTTGTATGCAGTAGTAATGGAAGAGTACACACATTTTTCAAAAAGACTCGAGTCGACCCTGGCAGACCACCAGCAAGGAAGATTGTTTCATTATGCAACAGGCTGTAAACACTACATGGGCATCACTACCCACCATCTAGGGAAGTGTCACAGCAGCTGTGGATACGCCTCTGTCCACCAGTACCATATCCAGGCGGCTAGTAGAGCGAGCTGTGTCATTGCGGCATCCTTTACGATTTCTACCATTACCTATTACCTGAGCATCGCAGAGCATGTGTAACCTTATGCTGAGAACAGGCAGAATGGTGACAAGTGTTGTTCAGCAACGAATCACGGTTTTGTCTGGATACAGACAACCACCAAATTTGAGTCTGAAGACATCCTGGCCAGTGGCGTGATCCACACTTTATTGTAGAGTGGCACACCGCCCCAACAAGAGTTGTCATGGTGTGGGGTGCCATTTCCTACGAATCCGCACACCACTGGTGGTTACTGAAGAAATCCTGATGGCGCGGCGATATGTCCTGGAAATCCTGCAGCCATGTATGCTTCCCTTCCTGGCGCAGCTTGACACCTCCATTTTCCAACAGGATAATGCCCGGCCTCTCACAGGACAAGTATGTCTGACTTGCCTTCGTTATGTCAACATGCTTCCTTGGCCAGCGTCAAATACAGCAGATTTGGGGGGTCAGTTGCGCCAGTCGTGGTAAGATATTCCTCAGGAGAACATCCAAAGTATGTATGGATCCATGCCCAACCGTATATCGCCGCCTGTCTCCATGCTACAGGTGGTCCAACACCATACTAAGTACACCCTACATATGTTGTTTCCCTGCAACACATGCTTGGTGAAGTACAATATTTTAATGTTTTCAGTATACATTCTACCATGTCCTGTGCCTATACCCACTTACACTTGTAATAACACTTTAGGGTTCTAATTTTTTCTTTTGCAAATGCATGTGTGTGTGTCTAATGAATAACAACAAGCATTCTGTTCCTGTAACTCCAAATTGGCATTTCCAGGTAAAACAAAGAATTGTGAAATCCGACACACTTCACAATACTTACACAGGTGACATGCTTCACACTGCAATGTTTGATACTAGTACCACCTTTTTTATTCATCTTCAACACTGTTTATACAGCTTACAGTAACCTATCAAGCCATCACAAATACATATCCAACAATACGCGTATTACACACCATATTGTAACAACAGCCCACACATCCTTACGCACAGCTTATATCTAACGTGGGAATAAAATCAGTTAAAAGATATTTAAAACTAAGCTTTCAAATTAAAGAGTTTACAGTAAAAATAATAGCATGGGCTCATGTTCATGAATGGTCGTCATAGCCATCTTCAACTCCATATTAAAACTCCACAGGTTATCAATTTGTACAATAATTGTAAAAACCTAACAAGGCGATTTATTGAATGCCATGACAGCAGTGTCGAATTACGACTGAGAGAATGTTAAGTGTTTTCATGAAATAATTGCAACACAATGGTTAAAATCAGAATTATTTAGATATTTCTAAAATACTGAAAATTAGATATTGGGAAAAACAACTTCAAAAATGAGACTGAGCTTCAAGCAGTGACCAGAGAGTTATAAGTATTGAAATACTGGGAATCACAATGGTGATGAGATAATAAGTATATTCCTTGAGACAACAGGACTGCAAAACTATGGAAAGCATATGAAAATGGAGTAGTGGCTTAAAGCAGGAACTAAAAATTATTAAACTTTCCTCATAAAATTAACGACAGCTTGAAATCAAAGTTGACAATATTTATTATCATGTGTCTATGAACACAAATGTGAGAGTGCATCTAAACACAAAATGAAAAAAACAATTTAATCTCTACCATACTCACGAAACTAAATAAAAGATATTTACTCCATTCGTTTATGATACTGTAATTCTGTTTCTTTTGAGACTACCAAAATAATTACTTTCCAATACTTCCCAATTAAATAAAAATATTTATTCATTGAATATTTACAAAGACCATTCATTCCATATCAAAAATGCCATTTAAGAAATTTCAGCAATAAAAATAACAAAAGTTATGCAGAAAATAATACATTTAGCTTACAAAAATAATTTTTAGAAACAAAATTTAACCAACTTTAAAAATACACAATAATTTCTTCATACAATATTCTAACATCACCAAGAGTACTACAGTACAGCACATAAGCAAATTTAATGAACTGAAAAACTCCAAACTTTAGGTCATTTGCACTTTATTTCAACAAAAACTAATTTCACTTCACAAGAAACTTCCTGACAACTGTAAATATATCAAAAATTTGACTAAATAAATACTAGTTTTTCAAACCCTTAATAATTTTAAGCACAAAAACTTGCAAATGTATATACAACCTTTGAATAAATTATTTATGATTGCCAGCAAAATATGAAAACTGGGCAAAGACCATTTAAAGGATGATGATATAAAATCCATGGCACATCTGATGTCTACAATTTTAGCATAAGTCTTATGTTGCATCTGGCTATAGAATAAAAATAACAAACACTGATATAAACAAACCATTAGAAATTTTTAAAGCCAACTAGCTGCAAAGACACTAGCCATAAATCACTAGCAGCCCTTTAAAAGTGTTTGGCTGATGACATAAGAAAACAAACAGTTTACACTCTGATTGGAGAATTTTAAATGTATTGTTCAGAAAAATGAACTTTCCTATTATTGTTTTACCAGTAATACCAAGTAGTAAAATTTGTCAATAATTACTTCTCTGTTTTTTTCTTGTACAACAAAAATTTAAAAAAACCTTTTTTGCTTGTTTTACAATATGTATTCATTACATTGCAGTAGAATTTGCCTTCTCAAAATCTCCAAGTTTAAATCCTAAATTTTTTTTTTCCTTTTCTAATAACTTAATTTTTGTAACCTAAACTAGCCACTTTGACGCGAAATTTCATCACACATCATCTAAGCTGTTAGTGTTTTGTGATACATTAAAATGCATATAATTTAAGAGAGAGGGTAAAAACATACTTGTGAATCAAATGTTTCTAATTTTTCCACAAGGTTCTTTTAAAAAATATTTTGGAGAAAAACTAGAATTGAGGATGTATAGACATACACTACAACGATATTCAGTTTCTGTTAAGTGTCAACTGTAAGGTATGTACACAAAGAATTAAGCATCTGCATTACAAAATAAAGTAGCAGTAATACTGCAAGTTCATGCACAGTCTTAAGCACTCAAATGTTAACACTTAAGGAGCATCAAATCTCAATCAGAAATTAAATTTAATAATCTGTCAAAGTTTCTACAATGCTCCTTGTACAAAATATTTTAACTATTTAAAAATTACAAAATATTTCCTTTCTGAAGCAGCAAGGGGAAATAAAATAAATTATACATTTTAGCTCCATAATTTATTAATAGATTATATTCCAAACATAAAAAAATTTACTATTAAACTGCCAGTTTTTAAATATATCTAATTCTACAAAATTAATAAAAATTACTATAAAGAAATATTTAAAAAAAAACTTTGGCACTATTACTGACCTCATTTTAAATAATATGCATAACTGGTTGAATAGCATTATCATTATATTCGGTTTCTCCATTTCTCTTAGAAACAATCTCTAAACTCTGCTTAATAAATGCAACATTGTCAAACACATACAAAGATATTTTACTACAGGATTGGCAACATTCTGTGATTACATTTTAATGCTTCACACCACTATTAACAAAATTAGCCAATAATTACATTTTGAAAGAAAGATTAACACTATGTCTGAATATAATCACCATAACCCTCCACATTTTTGTTACCAAATTTAAAATTTATTATTAATATTAAGTGTTCAGTAAGAATCATCAACTTCTGTTATTTTTGGTGTAATGGCAATATACTTTGCAGGTACAAAAGTCTCAAATGATTTTTAAGAGATGGACTAGCAAAACATTTAATATCATAATAGTTTATGATACATGACATATTACTGGGGGGAGAACTTAACATAAATTTAAAATGCTATTTTCAATAAAACTATATTTTTCAGGAACATAATACAGCGTAACAGAACCCTAAGGACCTACTTATTTGACAGTGTTTTTTAAACTTTACCCTCATAAATTTCAAATACTATAATAAAACAAAGACCGTATTACACAAATATGTTTCAGATGTGCATATGTGTACATATATGTGTCGTAAGATGTGACAGTGAGATCAAGCAAGACCAGCCAAAGAACTTGAACTATGGAAATGCACATTGTTTATCAAGAGCCAGAGTGGAAGATCAGATTCCATCAAAAGGTATGGACCATAAGGATGATTTGCTGTAAACTGTGTGTGCTGAGCAAAGATTTTTAGCTGTGGTTGGTACACCCAACGGCTAAACAGGATAGTTAGTTTGAGGATTGCCACAAAAAAAAGTAACATTTATTACATGTCTTGCAAACTTCATCTGTGGGCCAGTATCTTCCATTACAATGTGTATATAATTACAGAAAGATGCATTTTAATTATAGCACTAATACAAGCAGAAGACAGCATCCGAATGCTGGGAATGGCAGCAACCGCAATTAAACTCGTGAACTTGGTTGCAATAGCATGGTACAAGACAGAATACTATAATCATTTTCAGAGGTATAACATAGAATATTGTGGACTGGATATTTCCCTACAGCCGAGCAACATTTCCTTGTCTGGGTTCTGTGATGGCTAGTTGTGCTTCATTTGGATGACTGCGTACTGCCAATGAGCTATGCACACTTAGTAACAGCCATCGTTGTGGGGGGGGGGGTGTGTGTGTGTGTGTGTATATACACATTGTAATGTTGCTTCAAATTATTATAGACCTCAATTTATGTAATATTCATTTGAGTAACATTTTAATTTACTTGGCTCAGTAAACAAAGCACACTCTTTGTGTGCATGCACTTACTCATTAATCAGTAAGGCTCGTCTGTGCATCAGGTGTTCAGCATTAATTTTAATTTATGCCTGTGATAAATTATGTGAGGGCAAACCTTATTTTAAAATTGTTTACTTTAAACTTTATTAAACAACTTGGAATGCTTGCTCGCATGATTTATTGTATGCATAAATTTGTCACGTAACGTTTGAGAGGACGTTGCAGGCAAGTCTTGCCAGCTTTTCAAACACATGGGCAGAATGTTCTACTTCTCCATTTTCAGCGGGTGTGATGCGTGTTGCTCCAGATAAGAAGTCAAATTTTATGAAAAAAAAATGAAAGAAGAATTCTGTGAAGTGTGTGGAAGTGGTCTCTCACATACTTGTCAACAGAATCATGCACAGTCACAACGTAACTTTTGATTTTTTTTTTTGCATGAAAATTAATGTTTAGCATTCCTATCCAGTACGCCAGTAAGAAGCATCATTTTATATGGCAGGCTGTCCCGCCTGTAAAAAAAATAAAGAGTAAAGGATGTACCAAGTGGAACTGTTAATTGTATTCAAGTGTGAAACATGATTTTATGCCCACAAAAAAACCCTTATTATTTTCTTATGTTCTATAACTGAGCACCGGCAAACATTATAATTTTTTTGTATGTGAAATGTAATGGACATTTTAAAATTTTCAATCTTCTAAAAGTAATTTACCAAGCAAATTATACACAGCCAACTTTAAAAAATTATTCAAAAAATTTAATATATTTTAAAAAGTGCAAATTTCTATTTTCAAACATTTTTTTTGTGTCTACTTTTTTTTATTTAAGGAGGGCATAATGAAAACATACAACCTTATTAAAAGTAAACAAGATTTTTTACACCATTATTTTGACACAATGTTTTATTTCAAAATTCAATAATTTTTCTGAATGTGTTGTCGTGTGTTCTGTTTTGTGCCACCGCCTGAATTGTTTTCTGGCTGATCTGCCTATTCTGTCACTTTTATTGAACCCGCACACACCACACATTCACCATGACACCAGCACATCAACATCAAAATTTTATTTAATATATTTCTCAGACTGGCGCAGCAAACAGCCGAATAAGTGTTTCACGCTAGGTTTTTAAATTTATTTTGTGCATTTTTATATTTATGTCAGAAGATGGAAAACCATAATTCCTGCATAGTTCCTTTAAACTGTTAGACATGGCTACACGCACAATATCAGATAGTGACAAGGCATGCCAGGGGATGCTGAATATTACGGCAACAGAGGTTCCAGAACTACAAGGGCAAAGGAACACTATTTCGTTTTATGAACAAACAGAATGGATGGTACAAGAGATGAAGAATTTGGTAGCAACACAAAACACAATGAGAACAGGCACTACTACAAACCAGACAGTACAAATGCAACTGCAATTAGAGTAGCTTACACTTAGCGATCTATTTGATTTTACGAGGTAAATGCAGAATTCATCTCTAATATACAGCAGGTTTATAATGAGTTAAGACAGGACATCCAACAGAATAACACACTATAGCAAATGAAATCAGAATTCAGCCAATGATGAATTGAAAATTGAGATACAGTAGAACCTCGATTAACCGTCACCCTCGAGACCGGGACCATGACGGATAACCGAATAGACGGATAACAGAAATAATAATAGCGCCGCTACAACTTAGCACCTAGACAGTGTTTGGCGTGGCAACATCGCAATTCACTGCCTTGCATGTTATAACGGCGCCATTGTAAGTCCTAATTGTGATGATTGCTGCGCAGTACTTAATGTGAAATGATTTTAAAAGAGAAAAAACAAAACCACGCCAGTTCAAGTGAAAAATACTTTATTAAAATATTTTATTAAGAAAACAATGAAATATCAACTATAAATGTACGTACTGTACTCTAAAAACTTACGTTACCGGTACAGTATTTAGTTTTTAAAATAATCCGTCATTTTCTTTTGTTTCTTTCCCCGTCGAGCTTTTTGGGCGGCCATGTTTCTGATTTTTCTGAGAAGAAGCACCTGGGTCCCGGTAGCCTCCTCTTGACGCTCGAACCAGTCAATGCACTGTGTTAACATCGATTCCGCTTCTGAATGGGTGATTCCTGGGTTGTTATCAAGCGCCGGTTCAGCTTCTTCCACGTCTTCATGATCACCACCGTCATCAAGTTGCAAAACATTGGAAACAATTTCATCATCACTCAAGATTTGAAAGCCTCCATCCTGATTGTCACTGTTTAACCAGTCTGTCACTTCTTGAGTTGATAAAGTTTCATCTATCAGTCCGTTGTTACAAAGCTGCACTATTTCGTCAACACTGACAGGCTCATGTTCTGCAGATTCCTCAGTAGAAGGTTCAGGCCATAATTTATTCCAAGCGTTCTTCAGGTTTGTTGCCGTGAGATCTGACCACGCGTTGGCAACATTAAAAATTGCATCCTTGATGTTGTATGTTCTCCAAAACTCCTTAACCGTTGTAGAGTCGTCAGAAGACAGCAAACTTTCAATAAAAGCCTTCCTGTAGCGTCGCTTCATGTTCTCAATCACACCCTGGTCCATGGGCTGAATGAGAGGTGTTCTGTTTGCAGGAAGAAAGAAACACTTTATTTTACCATCATCACTTTGAAGTTCATTCATTGTAAGGGTGGGAAGGGACGTTGTCCATGAGCAACAATGCTTCCTGTGGTAATTTCTTCTCTGCAAGATGAGCTCTTACTTGGGGAACAAACATTTTGTGAAACCAGTCGAAAAAAATTGTTTGGTCCATCCAAGCATTTTTTTGAGCATAGTAATTTACTGGTAAAGCGTTCAAATTCAAATTTTTAAATGCACTGGGTTTTTTTAGATTTTCCTATCACTGCTAAGGGTAATCTATGATTGCCTGTGGCATTTGCACACACCATTGCAGTGATTCGATCTTTTTGGATCTTAAAACCTGGAGCAGATTTTTCTGAGAATGAAGCCAGTGTCTTTTGTGGCAGAGCTTTCCAGTTAAGTCCAGTTTCGTCACAATTATACACTTGTTCCCTACTGAGATTAAGATCGTACATTTTTGCAGTAAATTCTGCTCTAAAGCCCTCTACAACAGCACTGTCTGAGCTAAGTTTTTCGCCGGTAATGTCCAGTTGTCGAATGCCGTGACGAAACTTAAACTTTTCAAGCCATCCCATGCTGGCTTTGAAGGTTGGGTCGCCATCTAGTTTTTTGTTCATGTCCATCGCCTTCGTCACTATAATGGGTCCAGAAAGGGGTATCCCTTGGCTTCGGGCTTGAACGAACCACTGATAAACAGCACTATCGAGTTGTTCAAATTTTGCTGGTCTCATTGTTTTTCTAGTCTTGACATCTCCATCTGTGTTTTGCATTTTTGATACGTGTTCCTCAATTTTATCTGCATCACGTTTTAAATCATTTACGGTTGTTCTTGCAACACCATAAATCTGAGCCAGACTTGTAGCTGTTTCACCTTTCTTCAATCGTTTAATAATTTCTAGTTTTTTGTCGAGTCCCAAAACCACACGTTTCCGTTTCTCAGCCATAACAGAAGAGCAACCCACACTACGTATAAACAGCACTGTCAACAATAAACGGTAAAGCACGAACACTAGTAGGCACTGCACTCGAAATCGGCAAAAACTTCGGTTCACTGTAGTAAGCCACGCACCGTACTGAACTGAAACAGTAGCAGTGGAATGCAGAAGACAGTGTAAGGGGGGGTGGGCGCGCAAACCCAAGGTCACTACTGCCCTTGCTGCCAATGACTCACGCACAGTGCAGGTGTGCAGTACAGTCGTCACTACTCATCATAGAGCCTCGACAGACGATCCGGCTCGGCGCTAACACGGAAACATACAATTTTTTTGCGCTAGCGGGGTGGCGGTTAATAGAGACTGACGGTTAAAAGGGTGACGGTTNACAATTTTTTTGCGCTAGCGGGGTGGCGGTTAATAGAGACTGACGGTTAAAAGGGTGACGGTTAATCGAGGTTCTATTGTACTAAAAACACTATTAAACAAGTGAGTGACACAATTGAGAAGGAAAAGGTACACTGGATTGAGGAATTGGAAGGTTTATCTAGGCATTTTGACACAAAGTTAGCTCAAATAACAGCCTCACTTGAGTCACATTAATCCAGCCAGCAACAACCTTCACCACCACAACAGTCGTATGAGATTAAGTTGTAATGTACCTGCAATGCAATCTAATATACCCCAAGCTACCCAAATGCACATGTGCAGACACACACACACACACACCTAAGAGTACATACTACCACACCTGATACACATAATAATTGCATTTTTAATATGACAGAAGATAAAATACATTATCCTGCAAGGCATTGGGTACAATATGTTCCAACCTACTGTGGGGAAAATGACTGAAAATCCAATCATGTTCCTGAATCAGTTTGAAGAATATTGCCAATTTTTCACTTTGTCAGACATCGCTGTTTCAAAATTCGTAGGTGTAACATTAAAGGCAACAGCATTTTTTTGACTGAAAAAAAACAAAATAATATTTCAAATTTTGAAGAGTTTAAAGCAGCATTCATTGAGGAATTTTAGAATACTCAGACACAAATAAACTGAAGTTCTCTTACTCTGCACAACACCACCGTAAATCACAGAGCCTGAACTAATTGCCATTATTTTAAGTCAGCTACCCATGAACTACCAGAAGCAGTGGGTAGCCAGCCATCCAACTACNATGAACTACCAGAAGCAGTGGGTAGCCAGCCATCCAACTACTCTGACTGAATTTAGAAATCAGTTGTTAAATTTTGAGAGCCCGGAAAAGCAGACTAGAGCTACTCAAAACAAAGGGATCAGGTCAGCAGACTAGAGCTACTCAAAACAAAGGAATCAGGTCAGACAAGCTAATCAGAAGAAACTACCTCTGTACCAAATACAACAGCAGTGTCAAAATTACCAAAGGAACCCTCACATATATACGACTTTTGACAGCTTACATAATACTGGCAGTAAATGGACAGCTCCTAGGGGTTGCAGGTACTACAGAAGAAAAGGTCGCTGCGACTGCTATGACAACACCCCCTACACAAACCACCCGTATAAGGACATGGGCAATAATAACCTGCAGCACATATACGACAGACGGAACCAGCATATTGGTATCCCGGTTCGAATGAACGACTGCTGCATGTCATGTTCGAACCGTGATGGATGGGGACGATGGGCGTATATCCTAATTCTGGTCCAACCTCACTATTCAACCAAAGTTTTGGTCACACGAGACAAAATTATCCCAGTGATAGCCACAACAACTGCAATCAACAATTGAAAAATGACTATAGGCAACCACAAGGAAATAACCAATCACAATGCCAGTATTCTGTGCAGAGTAATGCAGCAGAGCCACAAAAACCTGCAGCACAGTACCAATTCCCTGTACATATCCCACCACCCAGTATGCGACCAACATATACAGCAGGGTGGGCAGCAACAGTTTGACCCAAATGCTCCCAGTTTTCAAATGAAGCACCCTAACCAACAGTTCAACTTGACGGGGTCCACGAAAGTCTCCGAGCACTGGTCCAAGGGGTGTGTAACAGTATGGAGACATTACCAATATCAAAACAAGAAATCAAGAACTTAAACGTAACAGCCAGTGCACTAAATTCTGAATCGCAACAATTCAATGTAGATAATAATAATAATGTGAAAATTATGTACCATTAGGTTAACAAAGCCTAAAAGGGAATTTTTGCTGGACGACGATAATGAGACAGTGTACAAGTTTTGTGAAGCTTTTATGTGCTGAGCTACACTTAAGAATTTGCGAACAAGTTGTGCCAGTTCTTCCAGACAGTGGAGCAGAAGTTAGTTGCATCAGTCAAGACTCTGTAAAGCAAAGTGGGGACGATGATGTTAACCTAACAGTATTACCTGTTCCTAGAATTAGGATATTAGGGACTTCTTATAAATCAAGTCCTGTAGTTACAAAGCAGACAACAACTTTATTGAGAGCCTCGGGAAACCAAAGTGACGTCTGTTTTGATTGCAAAAATTTTAGCAAAGCATATAATTAAAGGCATTGATGTCCTCGGAGAATGCAATGAAATTAGACTTTGGAGAATGGTTAGTTTCCACTCCAGACAGTAACGAAGTGCCTACACCGCAATTTAAATGGAATTATAATGAACAGTTTGATGGACTTTTCAAAAGGGATGTGTGTTTGTACCAAGTTATGTCCAGTAAACTTTCAAGCTACTATTGAAGACATTTGGCAAGTACTGGCAGCAGTCTCCAGTATCATTGAGAAGCAGCAAAGTGTAACTGAATTAGTTGTTGTCAAGTCATAGACAGCTACCTTCAGAAATATTGGGTTTTAATAAATTTTACAAGGCAAAAGTAACAGTTATTGAAGGAGAGCAATTTCATAAGGAAACTTATCCTATTCCAGTTGTTAACCAAGTAGAAAAATAATATATAAAATAAGCAAATAGATTCATAAATCCTATAGAATAAACTTCTAAAATTAAATCCTTAGAATAAAACCCTGACATAAAAGGTATACCACAAGTATATCTTGAGAGCAGAAGAGTTTTTAAAACAGATGTTAAGTTGGGGTATAGTAAAGAGACAAGCTAGCCCATTCACAAACCCCAGTGTATATGTTCACAAAAGCGAAGGTTCTGTAAAATTATGTTTGGATGCAAGGAGCATAAATAAGATTACAGTTAGAGAGTCAACTATTCAAACAAGTCAGATATTAAAGTTGTATAGAAGGGTAACATATTTGAGTACCCTAGATCTCTCTTGTGGTTTCTGGCAGTTGGAATTAGAAGAAAGTTCTCGTCAATATAGACCATTTTTGTTCAAGAACCACGTTATGTTTTTCAGGTGATGCTTAACCTTTGTAATGTGGTAGAGGAATTTACAAGATGTCTTGATTGATATCAGCCTTGGTGAAGGGTGCAGAAAATTTGCAAGAGCTATATAGTTTACATATGTTTGGATATTTAAAGTTGGTTCCAGAAAGTCTTTTTGTCCTGAAAACACTATTTTCCCAAAATTTTGGATATTCGGGAAAAATTTTTATGGTGTAGGATTGAGAATAACAAGATAATTTCTCCGCCATACAAAGCAACCATGGATAAGTACCACAGGAAAAAATTCATACCCCAAAATGGTAATTCTACACCATCCTTTCAACAGATGATTGGCTAAATCTCAGGACATTTTTTTTTAATAAAAAATTTAGGTGTCTGCTTAGGAAGGGTAGTAGAAAGCACTGCCAAAGTTTCAGGAAAATAAAAAATCATGAGGCAATAAAAAAATAATCAAAATTTGTTGATTTCATATGGTCCAGGTATATCAGAAAGAGAGAATGTTTCTGTTTTTTTAAAGCAAATAAAAGAAAAACAGCAGGAATAAAATCTCAAGAAACAAAGCATTTACAAAGTTTGAAAAGGCTTTTGACTGAATAAACATGAACCAGCTATAATCAACAATGAAAAATAATATATGTATTCAAATGTTTTTAGTAAGAACTATGAATTGTCTTTATAAAAGAACAAAGATCATAACACAGGTATTAAAAAAACAAAGGGGCCAAGGCAAGTGTGTAACCCATCAACAACACTTTTTGATATACTTGTAGACACAACTGTAAAATCATTTAGTAATATGGTAAAGTCTGGAATTTATTAGAATGAAAATACAAATGTCATAATTTTCTGATGAAATAACTTTACAGAAATATAAAGATGACTTGGAGAAAGCAATGTTTATGTTGGTTTCCTTGTGTAAAGATTTTAATTCCAAGACAGTGATAGAAAATCAAATCATCACTAAATTTTTAAGAAAAAACCACTAGATCAAATGGTACCAATAAAATTTATTAATTGCAGTATTTATATTGTGATGCAAGTTATGGAGAAGTCAATCATACGTACAAAAATTTGGTAACTTTCAAATTACGTGGTGACAGTCGTAGAACCACATGATGTAGCAGGCTACATATTAAAATTTTACAGAATAATAGCCAATGGCCACATTTCATGGATACGTAAGAGAAAATGTACTACAAATGTCATCAGAAATACCTTGGCTTTTAATTATAAAATGCATGAATGTCGCAATAATTTAAAAGGAAGAATAATGCACTACTACTTAAGTTAGCCATAAATTATAAATGGTACGGTAGAAGATACATAGGTAGACAAAGATACAAAATGGAACTGTGACTATGGAACAAGAAAATATCTAATTCTTGAAGAAAGAACGCAGTTTTGTTGTTAGTGTCTTTTCTATACTACAAAGATCAAGTAAGGGAACTTGTTCGCAAACATGTTAAGTTTCATGTTTCAATGTGCGACCAGTCCAAGAGAAGGAAAGATAAAAACAGATATTGGATCAAAAATAATCTATGCACGCATTTTTATCAAAATAAAAGGAAAAACTCAGGAGACATAACAAAAACTATGATAAATAAAAGACAACTATTAACACTAACTTGAACTAAACAAAGAAAGAGGAAAAAAAAAAAAAGTGTCTCATATGTACTGTACACAAACAACAGAGTCGGCTAAATAACAAACAATATAAAACAGAAGACACCATCAAAGATTTAGTAATTTAACAAATAAAATATTTCATAACATCGCAGTCAAAACCCAAATTTATAAGCCCCAGTAAGATCTTAACATGTGAAACTGACTCACAAGAAATCAACCTCCAAATAAAATGTTGAAAATATTGTTACATGGATGCCTGAGGGGTACATCAGAATTCATGAGGGATGGAGGTCTTAATAAAAATAAAAACTACATTCAATTATTATATATATGGAATGCTACAAACAGTCAAACAACTGTTATTTACCAGTCTGCGTATTCTATTAACTCTTATTATTCTTATTGAGAGCAATATTTAATTACTATCTCCATTTCTATTAAAGTCTTTAATCTTGCAGAGGTCACTTAAGGGGGCGCCAATTATTACCACATGTTTAGTTAAAACTGTCTATTTCCATCGTCCCGAATGTCTTTTCAATCACGCATTAAGTCCACAGTCCCGCAGAGTCTTTTCAATCACGCATTAAGTCCACAGTCCCGCACAGTCCACTCTTCACTGCACACAAGCTCGCCGACGCACTCTCCCAGATCACTGCAGTCGTCCCTTGCTGCTCCGGAATCGCACAAATGTTGCTTAAGGTCACACGAGACACCAAACTCTCTGCTCTAAATCACTCCCCCCTCAGAGGCCAGCACGTGGTATTTACACTTGAGATAGGTGCCGTCTAGAACGTTCTTAGCAATCCAAGTTGTTCTGGGGAAGGTGATGGTGATGACGACGACATTCCTGCGTGATAAATGGAGAAATATGAGCTTCTCAGGGTCAGCGAGGCACAAACTGCAATAAGAATTATTGTGTCGGCTCGCTTTCTGTAACAGATACGTGGCCACCAACCTATAGCTCGTTTGTTCATTCAAAACAATTCTTTGACTTGCTGCCGCCATCATATAACTGCTGTCCTTCACTTCCACTTGCTCACGCGGGATGCAAAGTAGTGAGCACGTAACACTGCCCCCTCAAGTCTGTTCATCCCGAACAGACACTGCAACATCCAGACGATCGTAGAGTGCCAGTCGGTCGATTTGGACAACCTTTGGTTTCGCCAGAGAGCCTTACGAAAAATCCAAAAGACCACATCATTGATCTTATTCAAAATCCTGTAGGGGCCTTCCCCACATTTCTGTAGCTTCAGGCAGTACCCTTTTCTCCTATGTGGGTTGTACAGTCACACCAGTTATCCTTTTTGAAATACTCTCCCAATATTCTCCTATTATACACTGTCTTCATTCTGTCACAATTTATTCTGAGGTGCTGTCGAGCAAAATCATGAATGCCAACAAGTCTCTTACATAATTTGCTGGCATAATCAGGGACTGCAGCTTCCTCTACTGTCAGTCTGCCACACAGCAGGTCACTAAGGAGGTGTAGCTCTCTTCCAAACAGCATCCTTGATGGTGGTACCGTTGTGGACACGTAAACTGCTGAGCGGTAAGCAAGAAGAAACAATAGCACCTTTGAATCTCAGTCCTTTTGGTTGTATGCCACAAAGATCAACATGTAGCATCAAGACTGCGGTTAAGCCTCTCAACCATTCCATCTAACTGGAAAACTGTCAGAATTGGAAGAGATCAGAATCCTTGCTACAATTACATTACCTGGCAGGATGCCAAACCTCTCTGTTGGCTCAATTAGACTCAAACGCCTGACAAATTTCACTTGACGTCTGCCTCTAATGACAATTTCACTAGAAGTGGACAGCACAGTGAGTTGACCACATACTACTAAGCAGCTAATTTGGGATAACAAATCATGCCGTGTTGACATCACCAACTCTGTACTGCCTATCCGTAGCATACCAAGTCGAGAATAGACACAGCACCCCAGTCTACATAGTACATCAAGCATCAAAAGACATTCATCCTCTATTTCTGCTATGTAAACATTGTGCTCTATACTTAGGTCACCAAATTTCAAGATCACTTTCCTCTTACTTCTTACTGGTGTGGTCTCACCTATTACTGTAGTCAGATAGCATCATTCCATGTTGTCGTCGGGTGATCGTTGGGGGGGGAAAAGGCCCAAGGATGTCTGGTCTTACTTCTGTTATGGTTGCCCCAGTGTCGACGAACATCTGGCAAGGAACATAATTCAGGCTCCCCTCCACAAGTATTGCATCCCAATGAACATTGGGGCCTTCCCTCCAGCAGTCACAGACCTTCATTCCCTTAGATCGGTGTTTACAAGTTTTCCAAATGTGCTGTATATCCTTACCTGCCTCTTGCTGCCTTCTTTTCCCACTGCTGTTTCATTTGCTGCTGCTGCTGCTGCTGTTGTGGGCAGTAGGCATTCAGGTGCCCCGGCTGTCCACATGACCAACACACTACCCATTTAGTGAGGGGTGGCGAAGCTCTGTAGCGCGGACCCTGGAAGCGACGTCCTTCACAGCAATCTGCAAATCCTTCAGTGTCTTCTTCATGCTGTCTTCGTCATCCTCATTTAGCGTCACTGCCCGTACCGGATGTCGGGGTACGGCCCCCTATCTTGCTGACTCCACTTCCAGTGCTCGGGCCAGGGCATCCTGCATGTTGTAAGGTGCAGCCACACATACTGCTTGCCGTACCTCTGTGTCAGCGATGGCATCATTGAAGAAGCCGACTGCTATGATGTTGCGCGCCTCATCAGGACACCCTTCCAAAGATAGGTGGGAGAGCCACACAATGCCTTGCCATAGCTCCTGCAGTGGCTTCCCTGGTCACTGGGTGCGGCTTCGCAGTTGGGCATGTCGCAAATATTGGTCGCAGAAGCATAATTCCAAGCACGACACCAATGTAGGATACTCTAGTCTATGTCGCTCTGGCAGAGATTGTAGTATGCTCAGTGTGGGGCTCTCAGTACAGTGGAAAGGTAGTAAGCTCGCTGTTCAGTTGTCCAGCCATTTAGGGTAGCGACTATTTCAAACTGGTGTTGGTACACTCCCGCCAAGAAGTCTGGCCATTGTAAGGGGTGGGCTTAATTGGGGTCTCCCTTCCCCACTGCCAGCTGTGCGACACCAATGCCTCCACCAAGGCTGCTGCGTTGGTTACGACTTGTACTGCCTCTTCACCTTTGTCGGCTGCCGATGTGGTGATGGTGAAACTCTGTTGTTGAAAATATTCGTGCAATTCCTCCCCTAAAGCGCTGATCATCTGTTCCTGTTCATTCTCAACGCTGTCCATCCTTCCACAGACACTGTCCACTACTTCAGTTACACTGTCCACCTTATCTTCTTGCCCACAGAGTCAACTCGTGTATTCACCAACTCGCTAATGCCCTCTATTTTCTTGTCTACATTTTCGTTTACATAGTCTATTTTCCTGTCTACAATTTCATTAACCAAGTCAATTTTCCTGTCTACATTCTCATTTACACCATTTACAGTTTCAATTACAGAACTAATTTGGATATTTACAGTGTCATTCACACTTTCTTTCACACTACTAATTTGGGTATTTACAGTCTCATTTACTCTACTAACTTGGTTATTTACATCTTCTTTCGGCTATTTACACTTGCGCTCATACAAACCATTTAGCTGCCTAACCCCTCAATTAATGTTCGCAGTGCTTCCAGTTCTGCAAACATTTTTCTAGTCAACATTCACAGTGATGTTTGTGAAAAAACAGTCTTAATATTTCGGCCTGCAGCTATCACAATTAATTAATTTCTTTAATATCACTAATTACTAAGCTATTGCCTAACTTGATTTACAATTGATTAATTAATAACTGCCTCCATCCAACTTCTGACACCAGTGTTACATGGACGCCTCAGGGGCGTATTCGAGTTTGTGAGGGATGGAGGTCTTAATAAATATAAAATAACTAAATTCAATAATTAACTTTTTCAATCCCCAAGCAAAAACTTTTAAGCTCAACACAATTTATTCTTTGTGAGGGGCTACCCCAAAACTGAGAGAAAGGAAAATAACTTTAGATGTTCCGAATCCCTTGTAATGGCGAACATCTATTGTATTTCATTCAAGGACACTGGAGACCATCTTTCTCTAATACAACAAAACCAAACAAATAATACATAAAATATTGTGAATTTCGTTCCATTTATTACGTGTGTGGGGGTTGTAGACTACTGGGCAGAACATCAAAAAAGAGGCTACGTTCGGACAAATATGATGTTTGTAAAAGATACTTTCTGCACAACAATTTTGTCAGTGTTTCAACACTTTCCTAATGGGTGGTCATTTGTGTAGCTGGACCACCCCGTAATCACACCTATGGCAGTAACAGAAAAAGAAACACAAACATGAAACTTGTTTAAAACATGAGGTTTCCCATCATGAAATAGAAAGTGTGAAAAAAGGCACAATGTTCTGCACCAATGTGACCAGTCACTTCCTATTACTGCTGTGAAGGAAGACAGGGTTCTTACAAACATTCCAGATGTAAATTCAAGAACTTTTCGGGGACTTTCCAAGTACTGAAATGTAACATTTCAAGGACTAAATTACAGGAATCTCTTCGTTTAAGGTCTTTCAGTTCAGCAACTCTTTCACTTTAACGACACTTTTTTTCTGGTCCCAGTAAAGTCCTGAACACATATTCGTCTTTCAGCAAGGCTCATTCGGTCTAAGGACTTTTTTTTTCCCCAGTCTCCTGGCAGTCTTTATGGTGGAAGATTACTGTATCTAAATAAACAATGGTTTAATAAAGATATCTGCTAAAGCAATAAGTCTAACTGTACATATATACTTACAATAAAGCCAACAGAACCCTACTGAAAATAAAACGTCTTCATTTCTAGTCTTACTGATCATTGTAACCTGAAAATCAAGGACTTTCAAAGACCATAAGAACCCTGAGAAGAAAAATTTTATTGGAAAGCACCTTCTCTTAGCAATGATAATTTCACAAAAATAGAGCTAGGTTCTACTCTAAAAGTCCTGAGATGAAACAAGGTATAGTCAATGTGTAATAATACAGTTAAAACAAGCAAAATAATTCATAACAAAAAAGCACGTTTCTTATCCCACTTTCGCAGAACATAAATTACATTTACATGTGGTAACGTAAAACCTCAATCCATTTTTAAGTTGCTTTTTATTAATTATTTGGACTAAACAGAGACAAGACTTGTTTATAAAAGTGTTACAGACTTTTGCATGACAAAAAAAAAATTCTCTTTTCACAGACTTAATTCCACGTGTACATACCTTACATACATTTAACAGCATCCACCACCACCATCAGAAATTATACACATGCAGGATGTGACATTCCACTGCTGTTCCATGACTGCTCAATTAATTGCAGGAAAAAATATTGTTGAATAAAAACTCTTACAATAAAATTGCAAAACTGCTTTTTCACTTCCAACAACATATGTTTTGCAAACTTCAGAACTATTAACAAAATGCACTAACAGTTTAAATTTTAAAGCATCCACTAAACTTGAAAACTGTTTAAGGCTCTAAAATGACATTCTGCCAACTACAGTAAAAATCATTTAATGCTATCAATCTGATTATTTTGTTAGCTGCAAAATATCTCATTCACTGTGATTACAGTAGTTACCAAAGAATTTATTATCTTTCCACCAAAACAAATTAAGCTTGAAAAAAAGTTTCTGGAAAAAAGTAAAAATCTAAAGCTACAACATACTTCATAATTTGGTATCCATTTAAAAACCATATTTTTGCACTTTTTGTAAAACTTTTTTTGAATTAACTTTTTTTGAGTAATCTTCAATTATTTCTTTATTTTTAAGTTATTCCCCAAGCAGTCGCCAACTTAACTTTTAACAAAATATGTTGGTATTTCTGATTAATTCAACTACATCCAAGTTCAAATTTTACGAAACTGACACAAAAAAAAGTACTTTTAGGTTTATCTTTGCCCACACAGATGGTTACCACCACATTAAAACACTGTACCAGGAATAATGTCAATTTTGTAGACAGTAATGATCACCTTGTTCAAAGTTTTCTCCAAATTTATACCGAGATGAGTACAGGAGGTATCTGTAGTGTTTGCAGTGAAAACAGAAGATGGCTCAGCACGAGATAGTTTCCCAACATGGACCAAGAAGAGATGTGGATGACAAGTAATTTCTTCCTGGCATTCATTACCCAAGAGAAATAAATTACTATAAAGTGGCATTTCTATCATATCACTTTTCACGGGAATGACAAAGATACAATACATGCGGACATACAATAGATGTGGATTTAATTTGTAAATCCAAAGAAATACAAAACATAACCTCAAACTTAGTGTTAAGCAAACTGATATGAGTGTACATGTTATTTTTGAACCAAAAACACAACGTGCAGAAAGGTTAAAAGAATGTCAACGACTTTTCTTTCATTTATACACACAAACGGAAGGGATAGGAATGCATCACGTGACAGGGAAGAACCCTGTCAAAACGAAACAGCATCTGTGCTCCCCTCTCTTCTTGGTTGGCTATTGTTCTGTTCCGGGCAGAGTCGTATTCATGGAAACAAGTAGGGGCTAAGAAAAGTACTGATTGGATGAGCCGCTAAAAGAAGGGTAGCCAATGATAAAGGGGGAGGGGGGTGACCAAACAAAGGTGAGGAAAAGATATGACATGGAAACATAGAGGCAGAAGCAGGGGGAGAAGGAGAGGGGAAGAGCCCACAAGTACCATCCTATACTTGTTTTTTCTGTCTCCTTTTTAAAATATAATTACAGTGGACTCCCTATCTACCGTTTTTCAGGATACTTGCCAAAAAAATTTACACACATCCTGGATTTCAGTAGATGAGGGTTCTGACATGTACGTCAATAAAAAGCAATTTCTAACCTTATTAGACTTCATGTTGTGAATAATGACAGCTGCACATTATCCGTGAATAAAGTTAACTAACAAAAATGGAAATTTTAAAGAAAGTAATAATGTATTAGTATTACTGTAAATAATCCATTAAAAAACATTTCACCCAAGCTTGTTTGGATACAGAATATAAGATTAAAAAATACAGTATATAATTGATTGTAATTCGACACCGAATGCAAACCGAACCAAAACTTTCAAACTCTCTGAAAATGAAATTAATACGACACCGAATGCAAGCCAAATTTTAAATTTCCCGCATGCACTCGATCAGCTGAGAGCACGGACAGGTTATCAATAGGGATGTAACGATTCCACTTTTCCTCGATTCTCTATCTCAAAGCAGATACCACTCTCAATTCTCAATTCCAAAAATTGTGATTCTTTTAGTTACAGACAATTACTTAACAGAACTAAACACTGTATAGGAGAGTGTGAAATTTAAGTATTTAAACTAAGCCTACATTAGTAGTAGGCCTAACCTAAATAATATAACACTTGAACAGTGGGAGCTTAAAAAGAGTCATATGAGATAATATTGAAAACATACATATATTTATATATGTAAATATATACACACATATATATATTTCATCCACATAGCTTATTCAAAAATATTTCCAAACCTCACTTGCCATGATAAATAACTGTACATTGATAATACTATAGCAGGCTGGTGTTTACCATAAACAAAACATAGCTGGGCGGGATTGGAGATTTTGAACCAAAAAAATTTTGGGCAGGGTTGCAAATAAATTTTCCCACGAGAAAAAGACGAGATTGGGAATGCATCATTAGTAAATAACAAAAATCTCCATTATTGCCTCTAGATATAAAGGCATTTTGCAGACACTTTATTTGGCATTTGTAAGACAGTTAACTTATACTGCTCATTTTTTAAAACGAATGGGAATGTTTTTCTTGTTATAATCAAACATGTTTTGTTTTTTGAAATCGCATGACCTATTTGCTTGAGTACTATCAGCGCTGTCACGTAATTAAACCAATGGCGCTAATAGTATAGTAATCAACCGTGGCAGACGCCAGACGGGTCGTTCCAAAACTGTAAGATTTCGAGAAACTTAGTTTCCTTTTACGTTAACGCAATTTTTTATTTATTTGTCGGAAATATTACAACGCTACAAATATAATTTCTTCTCGTTCCTTACCAAGTCATAACACAAAAAGTAAAGTATGAGCACGTAATGTACGATGTTGTGAACGAAGAAACGTCATATCAAAGCCACAAGAAGGCACAAAAAGTGCACAAGTGAACATTCCAAGAGTGGAATAAAGTTATTTTCTGTCATGTGCAAAATTAATAAAGCGCTATGTTCTTTATATAAGTCCTTTGCCGTGGTAATGTTGAAATCATCCGCTATACGGTAGGTTTTTTAAACATTCTTTTTTATTTGAGTGAGAAAAGTATAGCTTACGCAAAAAGTGAGGCAGTTTTCGAATTGGCACTTTTGGTTTACTAAAAGGTCATGTGACCGAAATTAGTTGACAAAATGATGATGTACTTAGTATTTTAGTATTTTGTTCTTAATATGTATCAAAACTTGCTGAAATACAAAACTACCAAATTGCGACCGAACTGAAGCTACTAAATACTAATATACTAAATGGTGAATTTAAACACGGCTAGTACAGTTTTATTTTCAGATTATTTCCGCATCTCATATTTTCACGCAAAAAAAAATTTCCTAGAGGGATTCAATTTCTGGCATAAATTGAGTAATTTTAAACCATTTTTGAGAGGTGATAGGTTATTTATTTGTAATAATTGGTTTTTAATGCTTCAATTCTTGGTATTCTGATCTCGATTATACGATTCTTGGTATTCTGATCTTGATTATACAATTCTTCAAGAATCGTGGGTATCGAGGAATTGTGAAATCGATTTTGACATCCCTAGTTATCAACCAGTAGTGTGTTTATGGCAGGCACAATGGAGAAGGGAAAGCTTCTGCAACGATAGAAACTAAACTATCTACCTCTCGATTACTAGACCCGTCTGCACCCAAAGAGAGGGTGCAAGAACACTATGTAGTTAAAATAATTACGTAATGATATTTCACTTTAAAAAACAAGTGATTTTGAGACAGAGATGAATAAATCAGGCAATTAAAATTTACTTATTTTCAGTCTTCAATAATTAATCATTTAAAACCATGTCCTCTGATTTTCCCGTACACTTGTACCTGTTGGAAATTATGCTGCGCTTGGACTTGTTATGCATTAGGAAAAAAAAATGTGTCGAATAGGCCCTTCAAGGATATCAGTTTATTCAAAAGACGGGTGTCTATTGAAAGTTACTGAAAATGAGCTTCTCTCTTGGTAATACAAATTGCACAATGTTCAAACAATTTTTGGTGACAAGGGGAGATCAACTATACACTTCAGGCATATCATTTTATTTGTGAAGTTGCTGTCCATTGAGTTAAATTAATAGTATTTTGTTTTAAAATCATGTTGACTTTACGCCAGATATGATTAAAGACCAACTTTACTGTAAAAAAAAAAAAACCTTTAATCATGAAAGAAAACATTTTTGCAAAAAAGAATTCCTAGTTAAAATGTATAGCGAAACCGTTTGCTTTTAAATACAAGCGATGACAGGTGCAACTATTTTGAGAAACGGATAATCTTAATAAAATTTCTACGATTGCCAAGCACGTGGTGGAAAGGACAGGCGCATTTTACTTGCTCTATGGTCAGGTGTGTAAGGGATGTAAGCAAGCACGCTTGTCCAAGAGAGAGAGAGAGAGAGAGAGAGAGAGAGAAGACAACTTTTTTTTGGGCTGTACGACAACTTCCTCTCTGGCCGGCACGTAAGGGGAAGGAAAAAGGTGTGAGGCTGAGAAACAGAAAGAGGAGCGTGAGAGATAAAGTGAGAACGCTATGCTGGTTGCTACGTAACCGCTTCCCCCTCTTGCCAGGTACATAAGGGGAGGAAGCATGCCACAATCAGCTGAGCAGCGGCAGTGCACCACTGTAATGATACTCTGTGGCATGCTTGACGTATTTCGCACCCCATTTTTAGGCGTTTTCATAAATGAGGAAAATCTTAAGTAGCAGGACCGAAAAATATTTTGATTGACGCAATATCCAATAAACTACAAAAGCGGGTAGCTTTATCATTATTTATATAGGAATTATGCCAGGACCACTGAAAATTAACTGTAGATACGGTTTATCGGTACATATATGCGTTTTTAGTACGAGAGTCCACTGTAGTAGCCTAGAGGCCTATTCCCGCCATACCTTACTCTCTGTCTCATATAACTTGGCAAAATCTTGACAGTCAGTGAGTGGCAACTTGGGGTATACAATACAAACAACATGCCATTTACGAAATCCTGTATCAGCTGATGCATGAATGAATGAAAATTAATATTAGGTTGGCTATTCTGACTGCACTGCCAACGCACATCAGACAGGCAGAAAATATGCAGATAAGAATAAGTTCCTAGATTAACTAATACATTTTATTTTAAGTGGTCACAAACTGCTGTTGTTAGTGTTACAAACTAAACTTAGTGATAAAGTAGTAATGTAGAGGCGTTCAAAACAAAATGTAAATTAAAACGGTCCGTATTCAAATGAAATGCAACTTCAAACATTGGGAGTTCTGTTTACGTCATATCCCCACTCACCATGCCATCCATACATGCTCAATATTAATCCTAAAATCCTACAGAAATATCTCAGGGTATTGTTCAATTATTTTTCAAATAATTTGATGAAATATATTTCAAACTCATGTCATTTCGAACCAGTAATACATACGTATGAGAAAGGGTGAACTTTTTCAAAATACGGGATCAAGAGTCAGCCCAACATGCTGCTATATGTTGATGAACATGCTCTGCTCACAAACATGCCCTGCCACGTCATCTGTTAACTGGCTCCTGAAACACTACCAACCAGAAAAAAAAAAAAAGCTTTCTTGTGTAAAATAACAAATATACGAACAGATACCAAATTGTTTTATTTTTCCGCGAGCTCTGTATAATTTTTAAAGTAACGTATTTCCATGTACAGCAATTTTGATTACTGGTCATTTCTATTGAGCCGGTAATTGTTACGCCTACGTTCATTACACACCGTGTTCTCTTCCCGCAAACCCATCTAGTTGTTTTCATGTTGTTACTAAACTGTATTAACAAAACAAAGAAATTGGATGCGTGTGGGTAGTTTTTAAGTTATTATACACCACATATTTTGAACTCGAGATGTTTAGTATCAGTAATAGCAGAATAACTGCTTTGCAAAAGTCGTTGGTAAGATGTTTGTTGGTGAATGAAAAGTGCGTTGTCAAGCAAGTTCCCCGAATTACTTTTATTTCCACTCTTAACATATTAGCTGTAACATCAAAAGTGTGATAAGAACTACAATTACAGTCTCGCAAATGTTAACCCAAATTCGCAGTCTCTAATAAATTAGAAATGAGTTAACAAATATTTCATTTTTTCAAAGGTTTTCTATTTTTACTTTTATACCCCACAAATTTTTTTGACAGATGCCAGTCCTTAAAATTTGTTTGGTATTACAATGGCAAGCAGATTCGCTGACAGTATGTTGATAAAATATACAGCAGCCACTAGACATATCAGCTGATAGCAACAGGATACATAAATGAAAATTAAACATTGGAGCTACTTTCGTCGGACTGTCAAAATCTTGCCGAGTTACATGAGACAGAGTAAAATTAATTTGGTTATCATCTCAGGTTGCATGACATAATTACTAAGTTTTGGATGTTCACTACAAACCCTACAGCTGATCTTTAGATCAGCTGAGGAAACACAACAATAAATGGTTGTTATGACAGCATCACCAGTTGACATTAACTGGTACAATTAAATAGTCACCAGAAGCAATGTTTGGTGAGTTTTTGCAGCGTGGAACCACATCACAAATGAAAGCACCATCCAAGATTTCAACAAATGTTAAATTTCCATGGACAGGTCAAAGGAAAGCATTTTTTGGCAAGGCAAAATGATGAGACAGATAATATGACGAAAACAGCAAGGGTGGAAATGAAGGTGAAAGTAATTGTGATGTAAAGGATTACTTTTTGCCACCCTCCACTTTCTTAGTGACAGACGGCAAAATTTAGGAGTGAGTCAGCATGTATTCAGGTAAACATGACAGTTATGTTACAGCATTTTAATGGGTGAAAACATTTGTAATAAAAACAACACGAAAAAAAAAAAAAAGAAGGAAATAACTACTGGTTCTTTCCTTAACAAATAGGACTTTTTCAAGTTGTCTGCATGTGTTTTTTAATGTAGGTAATACAGTAAAGACGTGCATTTAAATACAAGTGTCTATTGGGATGAAAATGTTCTGTTAGAAAAAATAATGCAGAGTATTACCTGAAGTAGTTTTTATAAAATATGCAGAGTTGAAATACAAAAACATAATCCTTAAAGTTCAGAAATTGTGGGGGGAAAATTGTTTTGAAAAATGTTTGCTCACAGTTTTGTATATTGTAAATTTAATCCACACCTGTATATATCTGAACTGTTAAAAGCAACATGCAAAATTATGAATGTTGTTCATGTTTATTATTAGATCAAATAGGCACTACTTACAAACAACAGCCAAATGATAGGCCACCATATGAAATTGTCAGAACACATGCCAGTGATTAAACTATTTCACCCATGTTAATGTAACACGCCTTTAAACGTCAAAATCATTTACTATTAAACTACTGTTTAGAAACACTACATATATGGTGTGCCATTGTAAAAACTGGCTAGTGCACACACCATTATTTGTATTTCGTGTTGTTTACTTATGCTGCTTCAAGCACAATTCCAACTGCCTTTTAATAGTTAGAGGAGTTAATGTTAATTATGATACGAGTACTTGTGATTCAAAAATCTGTTTGCATCTTTTATGAATTCTTAGAAATATTCATTCAAATTCCAAGTAGTTCTTTTGACTACAAGTTTAGCAGTAAATGTTTTACAATGATGTAATCTTATTAATGGTCCAAGATATTTCCACATCTAGAGCTTATACAAACGAGGATAGAGTAAAATGTGCGCAAAAATTAAAAAATATTTAGTCAGATTTTTTATTGCACCATTTTTGTGATATTTCACATCAATAAACTATAATTTTTCAGTTAAAACAACCAATGAAAGTATATTAAACACCTACATTCACATTAAAACCAATTTAAATAATTTATCTTTACGACGCCAACATTACAATCTTGGTGTACCTTTCACATGGCATGAAATACAGAAGAACTATGATGAAGCAGTTTACCTGTGCAGTGAAACCTGCTACAACTCTATCAATGTCACATCCTGCATGTGCCATGAACAGTAAATAAAATGCATCTTACCTTGCCCATCTTCCTGCAGCATGTTGGCATATTGAGAGAGGTTGTCAAAGTCAGGAAGTGACCCAGCTCCTGCAAAGATCAGAGAGAGACACTATCACCACAACAGCAGCAAGCAGAAATCCCGCACAGCTGCTGGCCCCTTCGGTGAACAGAATAGGTTTAACACAGTTGTTACTCACTTTTCAGAACAAAATGCCAATTAACCTTGATATTAATACCTAATGTGAGGGTCGCTCTTCAAGAACCCTACTCAAAGTTTGCGTCATTAGGTTTGATAAGGATTTACCTTTAAAAATATTAAGCTCCAAAAACAATACCTCATTTCAAGCTTTGTACTAACTTCTCAAAAACATGTTGCAGACCATTTTCTCAGAGTTTGTGTAAAATTGTAAACCAGGCAGCGTTTACTTTTCCTGGTCCACACATTTCCCTTCTTCTTCGCTCTTTCTTAAGAGTTGGAAAAGATAAAAATTCGCAGGGTGCGAGGTCTGGACAGTACGGAGGATGATCCAAGACTTCCAACTAGTTTTCTCCAAAAATTCTGTAGCCTGTGCTACATGAAGCCAGTGTTATACTAAATAAAAAGCCACTCTCGTTGAAGCAGTTTAGGTCCTTTTTTTTTTATTACAATTTCCACTTCTCAAATGAATTTGCAAAACATTGGCAATTCTGTGTATTTTACACATCTGGATTTTATTAAGGTAACAATTTTACGAAGATGCTCATGGGAACAATTAAAAAATCCCAAAAACTGGCAAAAACATAGAAAAATTCCAGCAAAAGGCAAGGAGTTGTGATCAACATCAATAAAAAATATGTTAATTAGCCTACAGTAATAAAGTAATATGGGGGGAGGGAGGGAAGTAATCAAGCAAAAATATATTAAATACTGTAGTCAGGATGAAGTGGCACTGTCCGAGCCTGCCGAGGTAAGCTATGCATGCGACGTGACAATTGTTCTCAACCCACCTTTCTAGCTTCTGCATTCTCACACCTACTCATGCACAACAATCCTTCACTCCCATGCACACCGCGACACAAGCAGCCAGTAGTAGCACGAGTTGTACACTCCGCCCTCTCCTCCCTTCAACATCAACAGTCTTGTGAATCATGGACTACTGATAGTCTTTTTCACGTTGTTAGACTTCCTAATATGTTTTGTAAACATTTTGTTAAAAATTTCATTTCTTTTTGAATTTTATGTTTGGATTGTGCTTGTAACTGACCGTACTGAATTTTGATAACCTGCTTACATTATTTTATTAGCATAAAATTTTGTTCATGGTTTTGGATTTCTGTTTTGTAGTTATTTATTGATTATCTGTTCACACTTTTTTTTGCTATCACTTTGGATTTTTGATTTCACAAGATAAATGGAAACAAGTGGAATGCCTCAATTTATGTAGATGTTTGAAATTATCACAAATGTAGAAGGGAAGATATTTTTACTTGCAAATGTTTGCCAATATAGTGAAACCTCATTAATACAAACCTGAAGGGATCATAATTTTGGCACTGTGTAATAATGAGGTTCATTTATTACAAACTAAAACAACAACAAAAAAAATGCCAACAAATTAGTACAAATTGCTGCGTGGATTTCACTATTTAACCAGCACAATACCAAAAATAAAGTCATTAGTTTATAAAAAAAAAAAGTGATTTCTTTTTAAATTTTTAAAATTCTTTATAGGGACATATATAAAAATTGTAAGCCCACAAGTGGGTATATTGCTAGTTTATGTGAGTTTTTTGTATCCAAGGTCAAGAAATCTGTATGTTTGCTGCATGAATTTTACTGTACCACTTAATTAAGTTGTACATTTTTTATTTTTATTTTTCTTTGCTAACTGCACAGGAACTCTCAAGCATAGGTCCAACTGCCTTAATGCACTGGATATTAATTTCAGTGGGGTATCAAATTGTTGGCGGTTTAATTTTATTTCACTTCTCAATTCTAGCATAATTAAATTTTATTTCACTTTCCAATTTCGCTTCTGAATTCTTGTGCTATGTAAATTTCATGTCCCATTTCTTGTTTTCTGGTGTAAAATTATCTTATTTCACATCCCAATTTCTGTTTAACGTAATTTTATTCAAAAAGTTAACTTATTCTCGTAGAACATATAGTTGCTAAAGTTGTACGTCTAACCTCTGCAAACATCAACTTCTTAGCAGATTAAATGGCAACATTATCAGATATCACTTCCCACGAAAGGCATAAGTTTGGTGTAACAAAATGGCATCCCAATCAATTACTGTTACACACGTCATTGCTAGAATGCTCCAGTGTCCACTGCTTTTTACAATGTTGCGTTATTAAAACCACTTTATATTACAAATTAACCGTATTTCGTATTAACCCAAAAGTTTAATATAAAGCCTATTTAATTTCACTGGGCCATAAAAGTACTATGCGTAAATGGGAGTTTTGTATTAAGCGGGATTGTGTTAATGAGGTTAGACTGTATATAACTGCATTGTGTTTCAAGAATTATTGTGTGCCTGGTACAATATACACGTAATTTTGCTCCTGTGTGTTTACGACTCCCTCCCCCTCTTCAAGTGCCTGGATGAACATCTTTAATGCAGAGCTGACAAAACTGGACCACCTTAAAAAAAGTGACTGTCACATAGAGCTGAGTTATCCTACATTCTGAGCACTTCTGAAGTATAATTTTAAAGGCAAAACAGCTGAGTGTACAATACAAACACGTGATCCCCCTCCCCCCTCACCTTTTTAATGTCATAACCATTTATGTTGGACTTCAGACTGGCTAGAAATGTATTCATAGTGGACGTAAGCTACATGGTTTGCAGTTTTAATTATTGCGACAATGGGAGGTATCACTTTATTTGGAAGAGGTTCAACTTTCCCAAAGGTAAGCACTGACAATGAACTTCACACTTGCTAAAGTTATGTGATATGTGATAATCTACGTCCACATGTTTTTGGCAACAAGGAGAGGTAGTGCACATTTTCTGGAGTTATCATTTTATTCTCGAGACATCAGCATGATAAATCAAATTAATATTTCATTACATTGCTCCAAAGACAATTACATAGATTTCAAGCAAAACACACTTTTAATGCAATTTTTGAACTTATTTCCAGGAATCATGGCTCTTCATCAAGTCAGGGGACTACTGTACAATGTTATATTTATGTTAATAATGATGTAATAATAATTTAATATTTCACTAATTTTTGCACCAGACACAGTTACACAGACTTCATACAAAACACACTTTTAATGCAACTTTTTGGGTTATAAGGGGTCAAAATTTGTTAGTTTCCCTTTTATGTTGACAATGATTTCTACCAAGTCATTTCCAGGAATCATAAATTATGAATCATGAATTTGGGGAGGGGGGTCACTGCATCATGTTTTTGACCTTGCAAAACCTAGCACCAATCCTGAGCAAAGACATACTGTATTAGAGTGCTTCCTGTTGTAAAAGTCATTATGATGACTGGTACATGTCAACAACTAATAATAATGTCTACTATGCATGCAGGAAGAAGAATATTTTACCAACCTAATACATAATATAATATAGAGTTGACATGAAAACACTGGAAATGCTGTAATACTTTTACCTTAATACAATTACTGAACTCACCTGAGGTGTCTTGGAAGGACTGACTGCTTTCTCCACCAAAAAAAGAGAAGTCATCGCCATTGTCCACTTCCTCAACATCAGAATCCTCAATTTCAACCAGCTCCATCTTGGGCTGAGCCAACTCCAGGTGTTCAACTTCTTTTGAGTGCTCCGGCTCAGTGTTCAAATGTGGCTCGAGAAGCTGTGAGCTGGGTGGAGATGGAGCAGGTACCGGGGATTGCATTGCAGGTGGCTTAGCAGAAGTACCTGAGCTCTCTGGGATTGAGGGTTCATGTTTTACTCTTTTGAATGGCTGTGAGCTCACTTCCGGGGGGGCAGCTTTCAGCGAGCGCTCCCTTTTTGGGGCCTGTATCAGCAACTGGAAATAAATAGAGCTTTTATGTTTTACATAGCATTAAATATTTCACTAGAAATCCCTACAGTCTTAAAAAAAAGTGGTGGTATAAACCCAGGTATTCTTAGTTTATACACATACGTATGCATGCACATATGTATGCATGCACACACGTATGCATGAGCACACACAAAACCTGCTTCCCAGTCGCTTGGTCACTGGGGGGAGGGGGGGAGGCTCAGACACCAGCCAACGCCAATAACTCCCGCTACGGAGGGGTGTTAATTTTTCGGGGAAAATCCTGGGGAAGAAATGATTGCTAAACAAATGAGACCACAGGTTGAAACACCACTTCCGTAGGAAATTTAATTTCAGTAATAAGTTTAATTTTTGCCTTCATCGCAACAAATATATTTTAACCTAATGTGTTTTTGGAAGTGAATAATTGCATCACGTGCTTCTCTCCAGCAACCCAAGTTCGATTTACCAATATTAAATAGCTTCCCATTATATTTTGCAAAAATAAACGTTTCATTTAAAGAAGTATAATAATGCACATATTTTTCTGTTGCAATAAATGAACCGATGTGTTTTAATCCCATTGATCAACAAAATATTTGAAATAAGGATCACATAGTAATTTTTGTATTGAAAACCAAATCGCAGAGTATGTGACAGTTATTTATTTTACAGTATCATTGACTGCATTTTTAAAAGAATATTGTGAATGTAATTCATGTTTTTGAACAATACCATTCACAGATTGCTTTCACTTGAAGATAATCTGTAAACTATTTTCAAGCAGCAGTATCTCTCATGAAATTGTACAATAACAGGTATCTATACTGAAATTGTACGATAACAAGATCAATGATAATGCTGCTTCGCCAGCATGTAGTTGCTGCTGGATTTGCTAGATAGCTGCGCTGTTGCTCCAAAGTGCATTTGCTGCTAGATGGCTATGCTGTTACTCCAACACATAGTTGCAGAGTTTCCCACTAGATGGCTGTGCTGTTCCTTAAAGGCAAAGATACTGCGCGTCGCTCTAGCTCCTGTTCCCGCAAACAAGCATCCGTCCTATCTGCTACCATGGAATTTACATTGTTTTTTCAAGAATGTTTTTCACATTATGGAACATGTATGAAATAAATATATTTTGTTACAAAATTGCTGCGAAAAGCCATATTTCACGTCCTGCATATATGACTACATCTGTAGAATACATAACTTCTATGAATAAGTTCTCGTAGTATGTACACCTTACTTGTACCATTTTATTCAAGACATTCAAAGGAATTTTTCTTTGAACTTGGCTACCTTATATTAAAAATTGAAAAACAAATATATTAACGTATACACTATGAATGGCAAATAAAGATAAATATTAAAACAAATAGTACAGTTGCGCTAAAAAAATTTTTACACCAAAAAATTGTTGGTATAATCCATTCACTGTATCTTCGATACTTTTGAAAAGAACCTTTGAAAAATCACCCTAGGAGTTACATGTTGAATTGGTTATAAAAAAATTGTATATGTAAAAAGGTATTGTCTTGCTTTTAGCACTGAAGCACTATATAAATTGGTTGTTTTAAGTTTTAAGTATATTTTTTCAATAAATTATAATAATTTGTTAAAAGTCCGTACGAATTAACAACGGATTTTGAAGGGACATGTTGGTTATAGCTGAAAAGAAATAGTTCGTAGGTTAAATATTAATATGTATAAATTTAATGCCGTAATTGTAAAGTTAATATTGCTAAATTATATATTTACATTTTTACGTAGCACTCATGGGTAAAGATTTTACTGTTATTAATTGAAATTATATAAATTTCAGTGTCTGTCCAGCGGACTCATACACTCCATCTTGTCCGTTTGGGCACGTTGTTTTCAGAAGTATAACCACGCCATATTGGATATTGGAGACGCTGAATTGCGGTTATAAAACTAACGTAACACATTCTTTCTACTTATAAGATAATTCTAGGTTAAGATGTAATTTTGGCATTAGCGTTGTTATTTCTGCAGTTTATCTTTGTAAGTTTTAAATAAACGTGCAAAATATAGAAAGGCATTTGAATATTTCCGTTACGTAATTCCCTTCGCAATCCTTAACAGAAAAACATATTTTAAAAGAATGAAAAGGAATTGATTGGTGGTCAATAACTGATAATTGATTATTTTCGAAAGCTTTTTGTGGAGCGTAAGAGATAGCAGCACATTAGCGTTGGCTTACACGTATTTCTCTTATATCGTCTTTGCGTCGCACGTAGTGTTTTGATGTTGTGGCAGTGAAGTGAGACAGTTTCTTGACGGAAAAGCGATGTACATACACCGCAGGTTTAAAAATGAAAGTGATTTTGTTCGCTGAAGAGTTTGGAAATCGAGCCGCGGGCCGTGAATTCGTAGTAAATGAAACGTTAGTGCGGGGCTGGAGGAATTTTTCTCACTTATAAGTCGCCCCCGAGTTTTCAATAAAATTTTTTAAATAAAATGTGCGACTTATATGCGATAAAATAGAATAAATGGTACCCATTTATCACAGTGAAATCTTTAACCTGAGTGCTACTTCCAAAAGTTTATTATGTAAAATTTAACTTTTTCCTTATACCAATTATGTAAATAAATCTTAATATAATAAGTAAACTTTAATTAAATTATATAATTAACAGTTCCGATATATACTTCAATCTACCTTTTTGTATGTATTACAATATTTTGCTAAATTGATTAGCATTTTTTAGACATTTGGAGAATTTTATTAAAGTATATGACAGTTAAGATTTGCATGGCATTGTTTCTCTTCAAAAATAAATTTTGGTAGTTCCCACATGGACACTGTTAACAAAATATTTGGCAGTTCCCACATGGCACTGTTTGTTTACAAAACATTTGACAGGTGTCACATGGAAATGTTTTGTATACATACTGCGGAATGATACATAATCGGCTCCCTGAAAGTAGATATTTAGCAGGGCTTCAGAAAATCTTGAAGTTACCGTGAATACATTATACTTGGTTCTAAGCTGCACCTTTGTTTTTCAAAAATATCTGGAAAAAATGTGCGGCCTAGAATTAAGTAAATGTGGCATTGACTGGAAATTAAATCTGGACTGCGTCACTACTATCATTAGTAAATGAGATGAGAATGAGAAGCAAGTTGACTGGCTAAGTTGAGCTGCCTAAATAGTAGAAAACAATGTGTTAATAAGTTCAAGGAAAAAAAATTTGAGGCCTAAGGTATGTACATTGTAAAATAATAATAATAAACACCAACAGGTCCTTACAACTGAACATTTAAATCTTTGTGTATTGTGTCTTGTTTAAATAAAAGGAAAATTGATGTCAGTCATTTTTACTTTGTTTAAACAGCATAAAAACCATGAACACCCAGTGAATTTATCAAAACCTTTCCCATCACAGAAACCCAAAACATTTTTTTAACTATTAGTTGACCAGGCACCAACAAACAGTGTATGATTCAACACAACATTCTTGCAAATTTCAGATGGATTTTTTATTTGACAAATAAATATACTTTTAAAACCCAAGAATGAACAATTTTTATTTATTTAAATTCAGTGAAATAATAATTTATAATTTGGTTTTGCGTATGTGTGTGTGACACACACGCGCACACAGAAATGCTTAATCTTTTTAATATAACTACGTAACATCTTCATACGGATATCAGAACCTATGTAACACACAACTACTTATTTTTAATTTTAAAATGAAAATGCAATATTAGAACAACATTCATTGCATATCTCCAAGCACCATTTCTGTTAGTTCCTGTTACATAAATTTAGCGCATAATTTCAAAATATTTGTATGCAGTGAATTATAATGCTCACTAAAATAAAAAAAATATAAAAAATCTTCAACGTGGCTATTATAAAAGTTTTCTAGTTTTAGTAGTGACAAGCTCAATGACCACAGAATTAATGCCTACCTTCTCTGGAACATTGTGTGTCGCTTGAGCCTGTCTTGTTATTGCCTTACTAGGACCTGGTGTATTTTGGTCCTGTAACAGAAAAAAAAAAAAGTGAGGAAAACCATGCTTGCCACAAGATAACAGCTTACTAGGTGAAAAAACCAAGACAAGTGAAATGTCTGAATATCCTATGCAACAACAAAAAAAAAATATTATTATAATTTTCTATAAGATCATCACAAGAGTAAACACTAAAGGAACTTATTACGTCTGGTGAATTTTTAAACCCAAATTATACTTTTCTCCTCAAAACCCACACAGAAATTTTTATGTAAAGATCTCCAAATTTACATTAATTTCTTCACTGATGATGGGCAGAGGTTTATCTCATGTCCATGAGTAAATGATACCCAAAGTTAGAATTTAGTTCACAACCAAATGTCTCCCCATTTCATACATTAGGAATTTTCGTTGTATTAAACTATATATATTACTAAACTTTTTATTTCCTTAATTATCCTAGTTCACCTGATTAACGGGGTTAGACTGTTTCATGTTCATTTTTAAGTTTTTACACACTAAAAGGCAAGTATAGTAGTGAAGTAGAATATTATATACAATAACTGAACAAATGTGTAAGTAATATACAATAAAACTATTAATGTCAGCTATGAGCTACTCACCTCAGTCGATTCATTATCTGCAAGTCCTTTCACTTGCAACATTTCTGCAGTCTTGAGGAACTCTGACAAGTCATCCTGACACACGTTGGTCTCCCCCCGGTACATGAACTCTAGAATGGCCTCCAACTCCTTGTGACCCACATCTTTCATTATCACTATAGGGTGCTTGCACGGGTTCACTTCAAACAGGTCCTTGAAGTATGAACTGCACACAGACAGCACCAGCTTGTGCGCCTGGATGAACTTGCCTCCAGCGGCCAACGTCACGTCGACTAGATTCTGCCCCTGCAGGAAGGCGTGGAATCCCGATGAAAGGTTTGTGTGGAAATTGTTCCACTGCAGGGAAAACTGCTCGCTCTTCACATCAGACATTCTCCTGAGGGCAAAAAATTGATCGCATAAAAAGATTTCTTCTAGTGTGTGTATACAGATAACTTTACAATACAACAAACTTCAGATAAGGAATTCAGGCTGTGTTCAATTCTACCAATTAGTATATTAGCATTAGTAGCGTTCAATTCAGATGCCATCAATAGTTACTTGTTCAGCGATGGTTGCGACTGGGAAATTCACTATTTTAGTAAGTTTCGTTACATTCAAAAAACTAAATATACCATTTCAGTTTACTAATTCGGGTCACACGACCTTTTAGTAAACACAGTGCCATTCAANTTCAAAAAACTAAATATACCATTTCAGTTTACTAATTCGGGTCACACGACCTTTTAGTAAACACAGTGCCATTCAACAGTGTGGACTACAGCACAAACTTGAGAGCTGGATTTGGCCCCCACGCAAAAACAGTTTCCCCATCCATGGTGTAAAAATTCTCTCATTATTTTTATTAAACACAAAATATAATTTTTAGCTAGAACCNTTCAAAAAACTAAATATACCATTTCAGTTTACTAATTCGGGTCACACGACCTTTTAGTAAACACAGTGCCATTCAAACACAGCCTAAGTTAGGAATTATTCAATTATGTGTGTCTTCCTAGTAAAAATAAAAACTTTCAATTTCAATCATCACAAAAAAAAATTGTGTGCTGCTATGTGTTGGTTAGATATTTTTCACTTCTACCACCCAACACCTACCTAACATTTCAGGGATGGGACCAATAAAGATGTAAAAGTAAAGGCTTGCAGTAAACTATCGTCCCAGGACACAAATATCTCCGACCCATTAGCTCTCTCAACAATTAAAATTAACAGTGTGGACTACAGCACAAACTTGAGAGCTGGATTTGGCCCCCACGCAAAAACAGTTTCCCCATCCATGGTGTAAAAATTCTCTCATTATTTTTATTAAACACAAAATATAATTTTTAGCTAGAACCTACCACAGTACCGTAAGTAAAACACGAGTAGGTACCAAATTAATTAGGAGAACATTTACGGAATCAAAAAAAAATTTGGGACTAGAAACAAAAAATTATAATTTAAAGAAAAATATTGCTTTAGTGAAAGTTATAAATTCAAAGGCGGAGTAAAGTAAACCGTTTAGTGCAATGTGTGTTACTGCCTTACAACAAAATTTAACGGGCGCAGTATACACACAGATGCCAACATTCTCCAGACACTAAAAAGGCAAAGAGCACTATGACTTTGGCACGAATGTGTCTGCTGTCTTCTGCAACCATCACGTTGGTGGGTTACTGCCGCAGCCAAATTCAGTACAACACAGTATTCACTCTGTGCACATGTGCGTGTGTCTATACACACACTGCGCTCAACTTCAAAGCTCTTCTGCTTCCCAGAGACTGGTAGAAATTGGCACGGACAGGTTGGACAGAATATAAACTGGCAAGAGAACTGGATAAAGTATTTATAGTCAATTACCGGTTTCTTCTAATGTTTTGAAACAAACCTTTGAAAAATTATCCTAGAATAGACATGTCACCATGTTTTTTAAATAACTTGTAAACCACAAATATATAACTGTTAGAATAATAGAAGTAAATAAAACAATACTTTATTATACACTGATGTATTTAATAAGCAATTAACTGACATAAGTAACCGACATCCCTCCGTGGTCTCGAGTCCGCCACGGAGTAGTGACGAAAACGAGTGTAGCCATTTGAAATATACCATAAAATAACACGCCTCCTTACATTTATATGGCAACACTAAAACACACAAAAGAAAAACAAAGCAAAAACAACTTCACTATGTTATTAAAACTATCTATCTTAACTTAATATATCTTATTTTATTCTTTTACATTTAACATTTCTCTGAATTTAATGAATTTTACATTTCCTAATGCTTTTGTAAATATATCTGCAATATTATTTTCTGAATCTATCTTTACAACTTCAATATTTCCTTGCTTGACACTCTCATGTATAAAATGATAATGAACCTCAATATGTTTAGAATTCTTTGTAAAGTTTCCATATTTGGAAATGGCTATTGCCCCTGAGTTATCCTCATATATCCTAACTGGTTTACAAATTTTAGTGAAAACATCATTCGTTAAACAAATAAGAAAATTTATTTCTCTTACAGCTTCTGATAAGGCAATGTACTCTGCAAGTGTAGAAGACTTTGTTACACAGTTCTGTTTCTTTTATTTCCAACCAATAACATTTCCAAACAACCTAGTTATAAATCCTGAGGTAGACTTCCTGTCTAGAATGTCCCCTGCCCAGTCAGCGTCCACAGAACAATCCAGAATATCAGCATTATCATTCTTATAATATTTTAATTTTAAGATCTCTTGTCAAGTACAAATACTTTAGAACTCGCATAACAATTCATCATAACAATTTTGGAACCTGCTTAAATAATTTACACAAAAAGATATATCTGGTCTGGTACCAGAGCTTATATACAAAAGAGCACCTATTAAATTTCTATACTTTATATCCTCATTTATATCAGCTTGTGCCAGTTTTAAATTTACTGCCATAGGGGTCTTATTCAATTTTGCATTTTCAACATTATAACGTTTAGCTAAAGATTCAATATAAGATTTCTGACTCAAAGTCAAGATATTATCTTGATCATAACAATATTTAATATCGATACCAATATAGTTTTTTACTTTACCTTTGTCTTTCATTTTAAACTTGTCAGATAATTTACTTTTTATGTCAACAATAGCTTGTTCAGTTTTACAGCAAATTAACAAATCATCAACAAACAGTAGAATGTAAACAGTTAAGTCATTCTCTTCTTTAACATACAAACAATAGTCATATTTACTTCTGCGAAAACCAAGAGTTATCAAGAAATCATTGAAACATTCATACCATGCTCGGGGACTTTCTTTTAAGCCGTATAATGCTTTATTTAATTTATAAACTCTGTTAGTACCATCTTCATAACCTACTGGCTGCTTTACATAAACTTCAGATACAACTTT